>WFKH01010211.1:50325731-50342024 GCA_016163765.1 Magallana hongkongensis | reverse complement strand
AAAGTTGGGCCAGTATTTGAGTTGCGAACGAGTAATAGCAATATAGAGCAAGTTGAAGTGAGTGATAGTTTGATTACTGATATCCCGGAACATCTACGGGATGTGTTCACAAAAGGGTGCGAACACCTCAATGAAACGCAAGCAAAGACATTCAAAGAATTCATTCTTAGTAAGCAAAATTGTTTTGCAAGACCAGGAGAAGTGGGAAGAACAAATCTTGGGTACCATGAGATAAAACTTCATGACGAAAAACCTATCCGAGAACCTCCAAGGAGAGTTCCATTACACAAGAGACAAGCCTTAGAAGAGGAAATTAAGAAATTAGAGAAACAAAATCTAATTGAAAAAAGTACAAGTCCCTGGTCATCTCAAATTCTTATGGTACAGAAGAAGGACAAATCATGGAGGATGTGTGTTGATTATAGGAAACTGAATGAACAAACCATTAAGGATGCATATCCTTTGACCAGAATTGATGATAATCTGGATTCTCTTAATGGGGCAGAATGGTTTTCCTCCCTAGACTTGGATATGGCCTATCATCAGGTACCTTTAGCGGAAGGAGATAAGAAAAAAACTGCTTTCGCTACGCCTAGGGGTGGACTGTACCAGTATGTCACCATGCCTTTCGGTCTATGCAATGCAGCAGGTACATTTCAAAGAATTATAGAGAAAGCGCTGACTAACTTGCAGTGGCACGCTGCAGTACTGTACCTGGATGATATCGTAGTATTCGGGAAGACCTTTGAAGAGCATTTTAAGAATTTAAATGAGGTTATGGATCGATTAGCAAAGGCTGGTCTGAAGCTCAAACCAAAGAAATGTCATTTCCTAAGAAAGAAAATAAATTTCCTGGGACATGTGGTTTCAAAAGAAGGTATACAGACAGACCCAGAGAAGACGAAGGCAATAGATCAAATTCGAATACCATCTTCTGTTAAAGAGGTGCGTAGTTTCCTAGGATTGGCCTGCTATTATAGAAAATTCGTTAAAGACTACTCAAAAATTGCGAAGCCTCTATATGACCTCACTAAGCAAGATAAGAAATGGCTCTGGACAGATGATTGCCAACGTGCGTTTGAAGAACTCAAGTCCAGGTTAACCTCAGCTCCTATTTTGGCATATCCAAACATGGAAGGAGAGGAGTTTGTGCTTGATACCGATGCTAGCGCCTTAGCTATCGGAGCAGTCCTATCCCAAAAACAAGATGGTAAAGAGAGGGTTATAGCCTATGGAAGCAGGACGCTCAATAAGCCAGAAAGAAATTATTGTGTTACAAGAAGGGAAATGTTGGCTGTTGTATACTTTACGAGATATTTCAAGCATTACCTACTAGGAAAAAGGTTTACCCTGAGGACTGATCATGGTTCCCTCACATGGCTGAAGAATTTCAAAGAGCCTGATGGCCAGATACATAGATGGATTCAACAACTTAGTCAGTTTCACATAAAGATAGTTCACAGGCCAGGAAATAAACATGGGAATGCAGATGCAATGTCAAGGTTAACAGAATTACCAAAGGAAGTATGTAAGCAATGCAAAATGCCTGATAACTATATGTACCAAGGACCCACAGAAGTAGACGTTCCATGTATGAAAGAAGGTCAACAAGATGAGAAGATACAAGCTGTTAGCGATGAGGAAGTTTTAGAGGAAGATATAGAATCTGAGAGTCCTAACTTATTTCCAGAAATTGGAAGTAATAGTGGACTAGACGATTCAAATGTGGCTGATGGAACGCCTATTTTGAGAAGGGGTAGGAAGGTAAACAGACCTGTACCAGCAAAACAAAGACCTAGACCCAAGCTTAATCTCAACTATGCTACACTGAGGAAGGAACAAGAGGATGATTCGGTAATTGGAAAAATACTTAAGCTAAAAGAGAGCAATGCTGAGAAACCAGAGAAGAATGAGATTATAGCGGAGAGCCCTGAATTAAAGTTTTGGTTGTCGAGATGGGAGATATTGGAGGTGAAAGATGGAATTCTTTGTATTTTATGGGAAGATAGTTCAAAGAGATGGAGGATCTGTACTCCAAAATCTGTTTTAGACGCTGTAATATGGCATCTACATGACTCCAAGCTAGCGGGACATCAAGGAATTAAAAAAACTGTGGAAAAAGCAAAAATTTGCCCATTTTACTGGTGGGGGATGGTACGAGATGTAAGAGAGTATGTACAGAAGTGTGAGATTTGTGAGGAACGGAAAACCCCCCCCAAATAAAAACCGTCATTTTCTACAGAAATATGTTGTAGGTGGCCCATTTGAGAGAATTGCCACGGACATTGCAGGGCCATTTCCAACAACTGAGAGGGGAAATCGTTATATATTGGTGGTAGGAGACTACTTTACCAAATTGACGGAAGCATATCCTGTAGAAAATATAACGGCTGAGACTGTAGCTGATGTTATGTTTCGAGCGTGGATAAAAAGATATGGGTGTCCGGTTGAAGTACTCTCCGACCAAGGGAGGCAGTATGAAAGTACTTTGTTCCTTGAGTTATGCCGAATGTTACAGATAAATAAGACAAGGACAACTCCTCTACATCCAAGGTCAGATGGCATGATAGAGAGAATGAATAGGACCATACAAGATATGCTGTCGAAGTACATAAAGAGTCATCAAAAAGATTGGGATCTACAGTTGGATTACGTTACCTTGGCTTATAATTCAACTCCTCATGAAAGTACTGGTTTATCACCTCATAAAATGGTATTTGGAAGAGAAATTAAACTACCACTTGACGTTATAGCAGATAATGTAGTAGAAGAGGAAATGTTAGAGACAGATTTCGTGCGGAATTTGAAGGACAGCTTGTGTCAGGCTCATGAATTTGCACGTAAATCGTTGCAGAAATCTTCAGAAAGACAAAAACAGCAATATGATTTGAAAGTTAGGGAAAAGAGTTATCAGAAAGGTCAATTAGTTTGGAGAAATCAGAAAATAGTTACGCCAGGGAGAAAACAGAAAATATGTCGACACTGGAATGGCCCTTGGATAATAACAAAGAAGATTAGTGAGGTGCTCTACAAAATTCAGCATAAAAAGGACTTACCTGGGGTTGTTGTCCACGGAGATAATTTAAAAGAATATAAAGGGGAAAAGAAAATTAATTGGTTTAATAGAGGAATTCAGGAAGAAACTTTGCCTACAGAACTACCGAATTTAGAAGCTTTTAAAAATACAAATGACCCACAGTCTACGTCAGACACCGAATTAGAATCGGAGTCGGGCGCCGAATTAGAATCGGGTAAAAACACCGAATTAGGATCGGGGTCGAGCGCCGAATTAGAATCAGGTAAAGACGCCGAATTAGGATCGGGGTCGGGCGCCGAATTAGGATCAGGTAACGATGCCGAATTGAGATCGGGTACAAAATCTGCAATAATTATTAACAGAAAAGAATCAAGATTTGGACGAAGCATAAAAAAACCAGAAAAGCTGAAAGATTACATACAGAACTTAAGGATGGACGATCAGAAGTCAGTGATATGTAGACATTGTGGAAAACTCTTTGCGAGTGTGAAGAACCTGAAGCGACATGAGAATCAAAGACACAAGAACATCGTGAAAGTAAGAAAGTGTCCTTTAGAAAACTGTGGAATCTATACATTTAGATTAGAATACCTAGTGTCACATCTCAAGAGATTTCATGGAAAGAAACATGACGATGCAAAGGAATTGGCCAAAACTTCGATAATAGAACTCAGAGGAAGACAGGAAGTTGAAGATAAAAATGCTAAAGTTAGGGCATACCAAAAGAAAAGAATGATGGACATGGAAAATAACAATGCTCCGTTAGTATCAGAAAAAGAAGGAAGAATGGAAGACATTCTGCAAGTTGACATAACAGAAGATGAGCAGGAAACATTGGATTTTGATATCTTGGATGGGACCTGGATGGACACCCTATTGGAAGGGATTTGTGAAGAAGAGGAGAAATTAAATGAAAGAGAAAATTCCAATGACGATCGAACAGAAGAGCCATTAGATGAAAAAATAACTGAAGAAGATGAAGCCGTGGATAATAGTTCAAGTGAAAATGTCCGACAGGAAGCGTCCAGTTCGGTGACAGATATGTCAGAAGTAATAGAGACAATAAAAATAAACTTAATCACAACAAGGAGAATTACGCAAAATGGAATTTCAATCAGACGAAGCCATCAAATTTCGACCTCGAGATTCATTTAACCTGAATTAATAGACTGGACGAATTTCTTCACCTACCTTCAAAATGAACTGATACAACATGCTAGAGAGCAACACAATCGTTCGAGTGAGGCGGAAGAACTTGACTAACTAGATAGTGAAATTCTGCTCAGGAACCAAGTGACTTTGCCAAGTAGTTGCCAAATATTATGGTGCTGATGATGTGACTGTATGAAGTTTTTTTTTTATTTTTATGTTCATTGTTCTTATACATGTAACGGTATGTTTTTTTGAAATTGTTATAGTCACTAATTTGTATGCTATGTTTTTTTTTTATTTGAAACAGGGTTGTGTACATTTTTTTATCTGTTGTTTATTAGTCTTATATTTTATTTAATGGACAGTGGAAGCCCATAGTTTTCAAGGAGGGACCAATGTAGTGTTTTTTTTTATTTGTTTATGTTAGTTTCAATGCATAATATAGATGTTTTGTTTTATTTACCATTATATTATCATGAGGTGGCCTAATGGTATCCTAATGACATTGGGTGTCTTAGGCGGAGGCCTAATTATGTTAGGTGCTGAGGCCCTATTGTTTGGTGCCTAACGCCTAATGGTGGCCTAATCTTGTTAGGTAGCAGGAAGCCCTATTATTTGGAGCCGAATAGATGCCTAATAGGAGCCTAACTATGTTAGGCTGTTACTGTAGTATAAATACAGAGTGAGAGAATGCATAGCATGCACTTCTCCTTTATTCCTGCTTTACTCACTGTAATATTGGTGTACATTTGTTACAATACAATTTGTTATATAAAAGCACGGTTTTGTTCTTCATTGATCTATAAAGATCACAAATCCGACGCACGTGTTGCGGATAATAGCACAGGACCCAATTAAATTTTGTGACGTCTGAGGTTAAAGTGAAGTTAGACATAATTGTTAACATCATTACCCCCCAGTCGCGTTACAGTATAATGATTTGGTAATAAATTACATTAGGAGACCTCTGGTCTCCCTAAAGATACATCATACCACAAAGGCAACCTTATCAACGTAAAACTCTAGCTAACATCTGGTCTTTTAATGTAAATGTAAGAAGGTGATCCACGGTCTTGTTGCATGAATAGGGACGGTGACTGGTTTACTTAGGTTCTAAAAAAACGTGAATTTTAGATGCTTGTGACAGTTGTTACTGATGTCAAAGAACTCAAGGATTTCTTCTTTTGATCCATCAAAAATGATAAATCCATCATCTCTGAATCTTCCGTGAAATAGTATTTTGTTAGAATACTGAAATTGAGATCCTATGTATTGATGTACGATGCAAATATCACTTTGATACCGGTGCGATCTCAAAATTTCACCCATTTAGAAAATCGTCGGGGTACCAACCCCCTACAACCTGTAACCTACTCTTCCTACAGTTGATGCTTCTGGTGAATTTCCATCTTCAAAATTGCATTAGGTTACCTCTGGTCTCCCTATAGATGAACAGAATTATTATTTTATTGATTTAGGACATAAAGTGACCTCTGGTCTAATTATGAATATTTTACTTAGGGTGAACCCTGGCTTATATAGATTAACAAAGTTATTACTCCATTGATTTAGAACCTGAGGTGACCTCTGGTCTCCTTATTGATATTCCACTTAAGGTGACCCCTGGTCTCCCTACAGTGGATGGCTTCTGGTTTATTTTCATATTGTAAAATAAAAAAAGGTGACATCTTATTTCCGTATTAATTAACAAAATTGTTACGACATTGATTTAGGACGTGAAGTGACATCTGGTCTCCTAATGGATATTGCATTTAAGGTGACCCCTCGTCTCCTTAGAGGGGCTGAATTCTGTTGAAGCTTTCAACCTTAACATAAGGTGACCCCTTGTCTCCCTATAGATAACAAAATAATTACTTTATTGATTTCGACCTAAGGTGACCTCTAGTCTCCTTGTGAAAGTAAGGTGATATTAAGTCTCCTTATAGTGATGGACTTTTGGTGAATATCCATCTTCAAAACTGCATTAAGATGACCTCTGATCTTCCTATAGATTAACAAAATGATTACTTCATTGATCTATGACCTAAGATGACCTCTTGTGTCATTATAAATAGTTCACTTTAAGTGACCCATGCTCTTTAGATTAACATAATTTTTTTTGTTGGTTTAGGACCTAAAGTTACCTTTGGTCCGAATTCTGTTGAAGCTCTCAGCCTTCTAAAATCCTGTAAAATGACATAAGGTGACCTCTAGTCTCCCTATAGATAACAAAATAATTACTTGATTTCGACCTAAGGTGACCTCTAGTCGCCTTATGAAAGTAAGGTGATATTAAGTCTCCTAATAGTGATTGACTTCCGGTGAATATCCATCTTCAATACTGCATTAAAATGACATCTGGTGTTCCTATAGATTAATAAAATTATCACAGTTCTTCATTGATCTAGGACCTAAGATGATCTCTGGTGTCATTATGAACAGTTCACTTAAAGTGACCCATGCTCTTTAGATTAACAATTTTTTTTATTAGTTTAGGACCTAAGGTTACCTCTGGTCCCCTAATTGATATTCCACTTAAGGGGAACCCTGGTCTCCCTACAGTGTCTGAATTGTGTTGAAGCTCTCAACCTTGTAAAATCTTGTAAAATGACATAAGGTGTCCTCTGGTATCCCTATAGATAACAAAATTATTACTTTATTGATTTTGGACCTAAGGTGACCTCTAGTCTCCTTATGAAAGTAAGGTGATATTTAGTCTTCTTACAGTGATTGACTTTTGTTGAATATCCATCTACAAAACTGCATTAAAAAGACATGTGGTCTTAATAGGTTTACAAAATTATCACACTTATTCATTGATCTAGGACCTAAGATGACCTCTGGTGTCATTATGAATAGCTCACTTTAAGTGACCCATGCTCTTTTGATTAACAATTGTTTTTATTGGTTTAGGAAATAAGGTTACCTCTGGTCCTCTAATAGATATTCCACTTAAGGGGACCCCTGGTCTCCCTACAATGACTGAATTGTGTTGAAGCTCTCAACCTCGTAAAAGTCAAAATCTTGTAAAATGACATAAGGTGACCTCTAGTCTCCCTATAGATAACAAAATTATTGCTTTACTGATTTCGGACCTAAGGTGACCACTAGTCTCCTTATGAAAGTAAGGTGGTATTTAGTCTTCTTACAGTCATTGACTTTTGGTGAATATCCATCTACAAAACTGCATTAAGATGACCTCTGGTCTTCTTATTGGTTTACAAAATTATTACAGTTCTTCATTGATCTAGGACTTAAGATGACCTCTGGTGTCATTTTGAATATTTCACTTTAAGTGACCCTTGCTCTTTAGAGTAATAAAAGTTTTTACTGGTTTAGGACCTAAGGTAACCTCTGGTCTCCTAATGGATTATCCACTTAAGGTGATCCCTGGTCTCCCTACAGCGGCTGAATTCTGGTGAATTGCCCCATCTTGTAAAATGAAAAAAAGGTGACCTCTGGTCTCCCTATAGATAACAAATTATTAATGGATGCAAGGTGATATTTAGTCTTCTTACAGTGATTGTCTTCTGGTGAATATCCATCTTCAAAACTGCATTAAGATGACCTCTGATCTTCCTATAGATTAACAAAATGATTACTTCATTGATCTATGACCTAAGATGACCTCTTGTGTCATAATGAATAGTTCACTGTAAGTGACCCATGCTCTTTAGATTAACACAATGTTTTTATTGGTGTAGGACCTAAGGTTACCTCTGGTCCCCTAATGGATATTCCACTTAAGGGGACCCCTGGTCTCCCTTCAGTGGCTGAATTCTGCCGAAGCTCCCAACCTTGTAAAATCTTGTAAAATGACATAAGGTGACCTCTAGTCTCCTTATAGATAACAAAACTAGTACTTTATTGATTTCGGACCTAAGGTGACCTCTTGTCTCCTTATGAAAGTAAGGTGATATTTAAGCTCCTTATTGTGATTGACTTCTGGTGAATATCCATCTTCAAAACTGCATTAAGGTGACCTTTGGTCTCCCTATAGATTAACAAAATGATTACCTCAGTGATCTAGGACCTAAGGTGACCTCTGGTGTCATTATAAATAGTTCACTTTTTATTAACAAAATCATTTTATTGGTGTAGGACCTAAATTAACCTCTGGTCTTCTTATTGGTGTTCGAGGTAAGGTGACCCCTAGTCTCCATACAGTGGCTAACTTCTGGTGAATTAATCTCTATCTTCAAAAATGCATAAAGATCAGACCTCTGGTCTCCTTTCGGATATTCCGCTTAAGGTAACCTATGGTCTCCCTATATAGATGAACAAGATTATAATTTCATTGATTTAGGACCTAAGGTGACCTTGGGTCTCCTTATGAAAGTTCCACTTAAGATTAAGGTAGTCTCCTACAGTGGCTGACTTTTTGTGAATATCCATCTTTAAAAATGACATAAGGTGAGTTCTGGTCTTCCTAAAAATTAACAACATTATAACGACACTGGTTAAGAACCTAAGGTGACCTTTATGAATAGCGTACGATTAATAATCCCTTGTCTCTCTACGGTGGATGACTTCTGGTGAATCTCCATCCTTAAAAATGTATTAAGGTGACCTCTGGTTTCCCTACAGATTAATAAAATTCATAAGACCTAAGATGACCTTTGGGCTCATTATGAATTTTTCACTTAAAGTGAACCCTGCTCTATTTATTAACAAAATTATTTTTTTCATTATTTAGGACCTAAGGTGACTTCTGGTCTCATACGGACACTAATTTAACCCCTGGTCTTCCTACAATGACTGACTTCTAGTAAATCTTAATCTTGTAAAATGATATAAGATGACCTCTGGTCTTCGAATGGATTAACAATGATGGTCTCCTCATTGATATTCCAACTAAGGTGACCCCTGGTCTCCCTACAGTGGATCACTTCTGATGAATCTTCATATTGTAAAATGACACTAGGCAGCTGTTAGGTGACTTTTTTCCCGTATTGATTTATAAAATGAATACGACATTGATTTAGGACGTAAGGTGACCTCTGGTCTCCTTAAGGATTTAGAAAAAAAGAAAGTAGATTTACATTCTTATCTTCACTTGTAAAAGAGTTCCATAAGTGCTCATTAATACACTCATTTTGGAGAACTATTTTCGGGGTGACCCCAGGTCCTAGTTGAGCATACGTTTTATCCTTCTGCGAAATAAGATGCCCGCGCTCCGAGGCTGATGTTGAAGAAAACACCGATGGATCCTGCACTCAAACTGCAAAAGGCCCTGGGAAAAGAAAAAAAACGTTACAAAGACAAAGATGTCGGCCCTAAAAGAAGATGCCAGCGCTCTGAAGATGATGAAGAAAACACCAATGGATCCTCCACGCAAACTGCAATGGGTCCTGGGAAAAGAAACAAGAGGCCCATGGGCCACATCGCTCACCTGAGCAACATTAGACATAATAAGATCAGCTTCATTAAGTCATATCCAAAATATTGGGACAATGAATGAGTAAAACAGATCCTGTATTAAAAGTTAAAGATTTTCAAAATTTTCTACAGATGTTCTTATGATGAGCTCCTTTTGTAACTAGATGATTTCATAGTTATATCACATATTGAGCATTGCCATTCTCAAAAATATCTTAAACAACTATTCATAGAAATATAAACCTACATCAAACTTTGAACCACTCAAGTAACAGCTTTTCTGACCAATTGGTTTTTGAGAAGAAGATATTTCTCTTTACATTCCTATGTAAAAATTTTACCCCCATGGTGCCCCACCGTATCCCCGGGGATCATGGTTTGAACGACCTAGAATCAACACTACATCAGGGTGCTTCCACACAAGTTGCAGCTTTTCTGGCCAATTGGTTTTTGAGAAAAAAAAATTTAAAGATTTTTTCCTATATATTTCTATGTAAAAATTCGACCCCCCATTGTGGCCCCACTGTACCCCCAGGGATCATGGTTTTGTGACCACGCCCGGATGTGTGGTACATAATTAGGCGATGGTGCACATTCATTTGGGGAATTAAGCTCAAGGGGATTTAATTAATGAAGAATGCACAAAGTCCGAATGGCAGGATATAAGAATAGTTAATTAAAGATTGAAAATCAAATTATCCAATATACACAGGCAGATAGCAAATATGAGGAGGTCCTGTTCCTATCTTAGGCCACATCATTATAATTTCTTGTTCGTCGGACCCCGCGCGCTCGTATTTAAAATACAAGAGGCCCATGGGCCACATCGCTCACCTGAGGAACAATAGGTATGATAAAATCAGCTTAATGCATAATACATAATGCAAACTATCTGGACAATGTAGTAAAATACATGTAAATCCAGTATAAATAAAAATCAAGTTTTTCCACTGGATATTCTTATGTTTATTATCATTAGTCCCTTTTCTAACAGGATGATTTTATAGTAATATCACATGTTGAGCATTGCATCCCTCAAAGAGATCCTAAACAATTGTTTATAAATGGGATATAAACCTACATCAAACTCTGAACCCCTTGTGAGACCCAATCGTCCAGGAATCATCCAGAAGCCAAAATCTAAACAATATCAAATAATCACCTGGCTGATTGTTTTCTGAGAGGAAGAGTTTTTAAAGATTTACTCTTAATATTCCTATGTAAAAATTCCACCCCCATTGTGGCCCCACTCTACCCCCAGGAATCATGATTTTTACAACTTTGAATCTACAGTACCTGAGGATGCTTCCAAACAAGTTTCAGCTTTCCTGGCTTATTAGTTTCTGAGAAGACGATTTTTAAAGATTTACTCTATATATTCCTATGTAGAAATTCGATCCCCAATTGTTGCTCCACTCTACCCCTAGGGGTAATGATTTTCACAACTTTAAATATACACTACCTGAGAATGCTTCCACACAAGTTTCAGCTTTCCTGGCTTATTAGTTTCTGAGAAGAAGATTTTTAAAGATTTACTCTACATATTCCTATGTAAAAAGTTGACCCCCCCCCATTGTGGCCCCACACTACCCCCGGGGGTCATGATTTTTACAACTTTGAATCTTCACTACCTTGGGATGCTTCCACACAAGTTTCAGCTTTCCTGGCCAAATGATTTCTTAGAAGAAGATTTTTAAAGATTTACTCTACATATTCCTATGTTAAAAATCGACCCTCCATTGTAGCCCCACCCAACCCCCCGAGGGTCATGATTTTCACAACTTTTAATCTACACTACCTGAGGATGCTTCCACATAAGTTTCAGCTTTCCTGGCCAAATGGTTCTTGAGAAGAAGATTTTTAAAGATTTACTCTATATATTCCTATGTTAAAAATCGACCCTCCCAATTGTGGCCCCACCCTACCCCCGGGGGTCATGATTTTCCCAACTTTGAATCTACACTACCTGAGGATGCTTCCATATAAGTTTCAGCTTTTCTGGCCAAATGGTTCTTGAGAAGAAGATTTTTATAGATTCACTCTATATATTCCTATGTATAAATTCGACCCCCATTATGGCCCCACCCTACCCCCGGAGGTCAAGACTTTCACAACTTTGAATCCGCATTACCTGAGGATGCTTCCACATAAGTTTCTGTTTTCCTGGCCTTACGGTTTCTGAGAAGAAGATTTTAAAAGATTTACTCTATATATTCCTATGTAAAAAGTCAAACCCCATTGTGGGCCCATCTTACCCTCGGTAGTCATGATTTTCACAAATTTGAATCTACACTACCTGAGGATGCTTCCACATAAGTTTTAGCTTTTCTGTCCAAATGGTTCTTGAGAAGAAGATTTTTAAAGATTTACTGTACATATTCCTATGTAAAAAGTCGACCCCCCCATTGTGGCCCCACCCTACCCCCCGGGGTCATGATTTTCACAACTTTAAATCTACACTACCTGAGGATGCTTCCACACAAGTTTCAGCTTTCCTGGCTTATTAGTTTCTGAGAAGAAGATTTTTGAAAATTTCTCAAAAAATTTCATTTATTCCTAATTATCTCCCCTTGTATGAGGGCTTGGTCCTTCATTTTCAAAACTTTGAATCCCCTTAGGCTAATGAAGCTTTGTGCCAAGTTTGGTTGAAATTGGCCCAGTGGTTCTTGAGAAGATGTTGAAAATGTGAAAAGTTTACAGACGGACAGACAGACAGACAGACGGACGACAGACAAAATGTGATCAGAATACTTTACTTGAGCTTTCAGCTCAGGTGAGCTAAAAACGTGACAAAGACGAAAATGTCGCCCCTGAAATAAGATGCCCACGCTCCGAGGCTGATGTTGAAGAAAACACCGATGGATTCTCCACGAAAACTGCAAAGGGTCCTGGGAAAAGAAAAAAAAACGTGACAAAGACGAAAATGTCGCCCCATAAATAAGATGCCCGCGCTCCGAGGCTGATGTTGAAGAAAACATTCACTCCGAATGTTCTTGTCCAGGAGGTGAAAATTTGTTCGAGCCTTTCCGGGGTGAAAAAGAGAGTAACGGCAGTGACCCAATTATAGTTGGGGGCTATGAAGGGAACACCATGGTAAACTTTTTTCCCACTGAAGATCAATGGCATAAAAAAAAAAATTGGTGATATTTGATGTTCATGTGAAAAACATAAATGATAATGGCAGAAAAAGAAAAATGAAAATCACAGCAGAACCACGAAAAATTGCAAATATGAGGGGAAATTGTTTGTTCCGCGCTTTTAGTTTCATTTTATTTGGGGTTCAAACATTTTACAAACGCGTTAGGGAAAAAATTAGTCTATTTCATGGAAGACAATAAAGTTTTGTTTACAAAGGTGGAAAACACACCGATGGAACAGTATCTGTCAATATCAAAAATAAAAGAACTTTGCACCTGGGGTACAGAAATGGAGATCCTGGCATTTTTCTCATTGTGCAACACAACTGTATATGTTTTTTGCAATTGTGGCGGTCAAGGATGGAGTTGGTTACCTTATAAACCTCTTGCAGGACACAGCACAAACAATCCTTGAGTGTACCTGGTGAACAAATATGGCCGTTTTGAGCCAGTATTGGATGTACAAGAAGAGATTTACACTAGAACCCCATACCTTAAGATCAGTGATTATCTTAACCGTAGATAACATCATTTTCTCTCACAAGAAATGTTGGATTCTTCCCTAGTCAATGCACCTTCCGACGAGCAAAAGTTGAGGGACTTTGAGGATATCAACCCTCCACATGTGTACGCAAAACGATTCACGGATAGGTACTGTACACCCTGCAGATTCAATATTGACCCAAACATCTTCAATCTGCTGTGTGACTGGAGTGACTTTGAGCAGTATTTGTAGGGTAGTGACATTTGACAAATTTTGCCTGGTTTTTCAGTATTTAAGTATGTCGCTACGATTTGTTTGTGTCCTCACTGAGCTGAGAATGGTTTGAAGTCAAAATATGATTTTATTTTTCAAGTTGTATCAAAGTATTGATGCTATTTACTCATTTAGATAACCATTAAAAATTACAAAACTAGCGGTACTTTTTGTATCTTACATCATTTTTCATTAAACCGTCTTGTATAATACCTGTCAGTTTCTACAAAGCTATGAATCAAAATCGGTTTTCTAAAATAAATAGAGGAAAAATTACTTAGTACATGTAGTATATCATATGGAGAGAAGGTTTGGTCCTTCATTTAGATCGTGAATATTGTTTTTTATTTACAATCAATCAGTATAATCCCCTCCATTTTTGTGGAAATTGATCGTAATTCACAACTTTGGCACATACTGGCAAGACAAAAATCTACACGATTTACTTCTAACCTGTTTTTAGAGCGGTTGAAACCTTTAACAACCTAAGAAAAAAACCCCAAACTGCACAAAATAATCATGATGATGTCATACTCAACTTCCCATATTACTTACTCTTTACTATCAATTAATTAAATTTTTAAAAGAAAAATATAAACAATACAATACTCTCTTTGATGATATGCTCATTATGAAGGTAGCAATCATTGCAGAAATTTTGTTATATAACCCGCCTTAACGGGTAAAGCATGAAATGTACTTTTTTTGCACTATCGCTACCTCTATATTCCGCATGAATCACCAAAGACAGCATTTTATTGTATATATAAATATGTCAAAATATACAGTGATAGATAGATATATAGATGGATAGATCATTCGAGTGATAATCCCAAACAGTAGTTAAGTAGTAAGAGAAATTTATAAAGTATAACATATGACAAATATGGAGTCTACTCTTTCATCGCCAATAAACAGAATTTTGTTATACTAGTATAATGACTTGTATCTCGAAGTAATTTTAATATGTTTTTACTCGTAATAATGAGATACATGTAACACGTTGTGATGAGAACTATACCTCGGTACAGTATGTCAGTATCTTGTTATAACGAAAGGATTTTTTAATTTTCTAAAATATACTCCATCATACACTTAGTTTATTTGAATATGAATTAAAATCTCGGGCCACTTTCTGTTACAGCCAAAAAAAAAAAATTACAATATTGTTGAGACTATTTCAACATATAACAAGAAACGATGATACAGAAAAACTTAAATTTATAAGGGGGTCATTTTTCTGCAGGGGTCACTTTACTTCAGGTAGAGTGTGCTCATTTTTATGAAAATGACACTTATTCTTCAGGCAAAAGGGTCATTTTTCTACGTAGAATAATGACCGGGGGGGGGGGGGGGCATTTTTCTACGAAGAAAAATGTACGGGGGGTCATTATTCTACGTAGAAAAATGACCCCCGGTCAATATTCTACGGGGGTCATTATTCTTCATTACACCGGCTAATCCCTGGGAGGGGTGTGTGTGCGTATACCTATAACATCAATTTCATTGGTAATTTCCTTATTTTCACTTCCAGTTTTTACATGCTATCAAAACAGTCAGGGGACACACTCATTGTTAATTCGACATTTTTATGTAAATTGAAGAAAAATGTTTGCTGCGAGAAGGGAGATTTTTTGTTTTGAGTGTTAATTTTTCCCATCGATAGAACCTGTAGCTCTAGGACGGGCAAGTTTTGCTTTTCATTGAACTTTCTTCCTTACATTATTCAATGTAAGCTCTGATATAATTGAAATAATGTAAGATACTTACAGGGGCGTAGCTAAGGCTTGTTTATTGTGGAAGCAAATGAAGGCGGGGGGTTTGGGGGCCGCCTTAAGGCCCCCAATGGGTCCAAGGCACGGGGGGGGGGGGGGCGAAGCCCCCGGAAGCTGGCGAGTTTTCAGCATTTCAGACACTTAATTTTGAGTATCCAGAAAAAGGAGTTTCATCAAAATAACCCCAGTTTTTAATGTGTAAAATGTTTACTTCATCATCATCATAAAATTACCGAAAAAGAGGAAAAAGTGGTTCCTGATTTATGATGCGATTAATTTAATTTTTATCTAAAAAGTCTTGTACTTTCTCTCCTATTGGTATTTTTCATTTTTGTCTACAAAAATACTCTTATAATACAAAAAATAACTATATATTTAAACTTTAAGATTCCGTTGTTTTCTCGATAATCTTAGTATATTCATTGTCAACCTGTCGCTCAGGTTTTGGAATTGTATGCAAATAATAATAGAAAATATCAGAAGAGCAAATTATTATTTTTTTATTTATTGAAAAATAAATGCAAGTCGTCTTTGCTTTTTCTCAGCATATTCTGAGATAACACCTGCTACATTGACTAATCGGTGGGATATATAAAATTCCGGAATTATTTATATGGTTTAGTCTAATTTTTATTCATAAAACAAAGTTTTAATTAATCAGCATTATTTCAGTTTCATTTTATTTTTTTTTCTGTGAAAATGATGTGGAAGCCTAGCTACGCGCCTGTACTTAAACAAACAGAAAGAAATACTTATAGTAATCAAGTAATCAAAAAGTTTAAAAAAAAAAAAGCATCATACAGAATTTTTTTTATTCTAATGAAAATTTATGTGCATTTTGTTTATGACCGAAGTCTTATGCCTGGCGAATATACAGACAATATTACTGATTTGATAAACGTGCAGAGTTTCCTCTTTTCATTTTCACTAATAAAGATATAGCGTGGGATTTTCATACATAAGCAAGATATATGTAGAATGAGATTCATGTTGTTATAAACTCTAGTTCAGAGAGAGAGAGAGAGAGAGAGAGAGAGAGAGAGAGAGAGAGAGAGA
>WFKH01010211.1:50263600-50293971 GCA_016163765.1 Magallana hongkongensis | reverse complement strand
TGCTACATCGCTCGCAGCGAATACACCCAAGTGAGATTTGCGATAAGCTTTTGCACATTATTCTAATGGAGCATCATGGTAGTTGGTTTAACTTGCATAAATGTTGTAATAGTACACATTTAAAGTATTTAAGGAAAGTGGTAACAAATCCAAATTTTACCCAAATTTCTTGATAAGTTTGGCATAAATTTCCTTGGCTTTAAACCTGAAGTGGTGTTTGCAATCCTCTTTCTGTGATACAAGACTAGACATCTAGAAAAGAGGAAAAATAAAACAGTGATTCACTCAAAAGAGCCATTGCATATCTGAACATTCAGACATTTCCAAATTTGTTTATGTCATACAGTAGCAGCAGCTGATTTTCAGAAGATTAAGAGAATCTATTCATTAGAACAAGATTACTTTATGTTTAAACCCTAATGAACAATGATTGGTTTTCATAAGAACTTGTCAATGAGAAAAACAATCAGGGGCTGTTAATTTACATTAAAATAACTTGAGATTTTATTTGAGTGGATGAGTTTCAAGAGCCAAGCTTACAATTTGTTTTAAGTGTGGTGCCAGCACAGTGTCTGGGTAGGCGGAGAGAAGGACCTTCATGAAGCCCAGTGCTGCTTTGACCACTTCTCTCGTCTTGGACGTCAGTAATATACACAGGTTCTCCACAATTGTCTCCAGTAACGAGGAACTGATGGAGGCTGTAGACAGCAACATTTTTAAGTTGGCAACAATGTCTTCATGCAAAATGATACAACTCATGTGAACCAATATTAATATGTGGAAGATACAAATGCAGCAAGAGCAAAATCAGAATGCAATCTATTTTAATCGTAAATTATCTTCAGTCACTGACCTTTGAACTCGTAGAGAATGCGGGTGAGAGCCAGCAGGGTGGAGCTGACCATCTGAGGGGACCCCCCAAGTCCTGCCATCACCATCTGGAAGTAGTCCTCCAGGGCACCTGTTGATGAGAAAACAATTGTTATATAGGAGTACGGACACCTGTCACACCCAATAAAATGGAAAACTGTTACACATAGAAAGAAAAAAAACTTGTTATACAACTGTACAGTAACATGTACATTAAACAGCAAGCACCTGTTAAACACTGAATTTATAATCCTGTACGTTAATACTAGGTATTTGTTGATGGATTACTTGTCTCAAGTAAATGTACAACATGAATTTCATTTCTAAGCTCTATGCTTATAGAAACCAAATGAACATAATACCGTTTTCATCTTTATTCCATCGTATCTTGGCACGGCCCATCTCCACCAACAGTAGATATGATGCCGAGCGAGCTTTCTCTCCTATCTCTTTGGTGCACAGAATTGCCTGTCAAAAATTCAAGGGAAAAGTAAGAAGATACTAGAGAGCACAATATATGTACTACCTGGTCCTAAAATGTACACAGTTTGTAGAGAAATACAACAGTGCAGTTATTCTGCAAGATTGCCTGTCCTAAAAGTTTTCTTTTTAAAATGCATCCTTTTCTACAAATAAAAACTATTCATTAAACCTTTATCTTGAATTTTTACACGTTTATTCTATTAAAAGAAAATAACAATTTATTTCTCTATCAATATAAAATCTTAATCATTATGTTATATCTATATAAAGGTATTCATTGACAATTACCAAAACATCAATACAGATTTATACATGAAACTTCATTTCTCAACACAGCTTAGACTCCCTGACATTTGTTCTAATAGGCAGATTTCTCTAGGAGACCATTACCTAGCAGATATAAATATTTACCTCTGGTACAACAGCCAACAAGAAGTCCTTCTGCTCCTCTGGCAATAACTTGAATATGTTGATTAAACAGCGCAGACGAGGCTGGAAAAAGATAAAAAATACCGGTACTCTTAAATCAACCTTAAAGTTCATTTTGAAAACACTAGTTTAAAATTAATACATGTACATATAAAGAGAGAGAGAGAGAGAGCACAAGAAAAAGAAAAAGAACATTAGAGAGTTCTATACAATAAACATCTACATGTATTTGTCCTCTCTTTATTTTGCCGAATTCACCACACTTTCAATGGACCAGTTAGAATATTTACAGTATCAGTAGTATAACAAAGTTCAAATAAATGCAAAAGAATTTTTTAAAAGCCAGGAGACATATTCAACTTTGAATAAAGTATTTAAACATTATGTTATAAGCACTGAGACAAAATCAACCCTGGAAAGAGTATATCTAATCACATTGTTATGAGGTTAGCATTGAGTAGGTATATCTTACTGCTTTGGATGATGGACTGGAACTAGAGAGGGACTGGAGCAGCACTCCCTGGATACCAGGGAGGTTCTGGGTAAGGAACCTCTGACAGGCGGGGGAGGGGCTACCACACAGGTCCTCTAACACTCGGTAACACTTCTTCTGTAAGGTCTTGTCTGTGTCCTGTAGGAGAAACAGACCAGGAAATAGTACTATTAAGGAGGTTCTACAAGTAGGTACACCAGATCACTTCTTGTACCCATACATGTCCAAGACCAACTTTGCTGTTGATATTGACGATATCGTATACAAAATGATGATATCAACATTGATATCAACATTTATAAAATGCAAGACCAACCACGATGTCGATATCGATGATATCATACACAAAATGGCGATATTGACAGAGTACACTGTTAATTAAGTTGCAAAACCAACATGATTTTGACAAAACTATAGATAAGTATGTGAAATGACTCAACATGAAAATATAAAAAAAAAGTCTTTATAATTATGGTTTGTAACAATGGTGATATGATAACGATGTGATATCAATACAATGTATGAAATGGTTAATACAGATAAAACAGATATGCATTTGAGTTTTATAATATGGAATTATAAGTGACTCGATACCCAAATGCCCATACAATATCGTAGATATCATCGATATCAATTACTACATTGTGTCTGGGACATAACTCCTTGTACCTATCAACACAAAAGCAGCACAAAAATATTGGATTTAATCAAAACTTTCTCTATTTCAGCCTATGTGAATAACAAAACTGTTAAGTCATTTAAAATATTTAAACTCTTTTAAAATATTTAAACTCTTATTTAGCAGAAATACTTTATCTCGTAAAGGACTGTGCAGTTCAACTCACTGAAAGAAACTGTGTCACAAGTTGGAAAATTTCCTTCACCCGCATTTCCTCTACAAGAGGTAACATCACAAGAAGAAGATCCAGCAAAGCTTGCCTAAAAGCAAAATAAACAACATTAGGACAAATAATGGAGGTGGTATCTTTAGCGTTAACTTTGATCTGGCAAAATTAGCACTGTATACAACTGAGGATTCATCTGAACTTAAAAACCAAAGGATTACTGCATCCAACCTTTTAAATGATGAAATGCCTTCTTCGTGGAACTTTTCTTTACATTTATCACAGTATGTGTTCACCAGCTGAAAAAGAGATCAACACAGCTCTAATCCCAAAACAAGCTATCAAGACCCAATTCTTTTTTTAAAATGGTTGTTATTGTAGTACATGTACATGTATTCCACCTGCTAAATCTCATGTCAATCTACAATAAGAATCTGCATAAGAAAGGATGACATTGCTTCTGTAAAATAAATACCGCGGTGTCCGCTATGTGTAGGTAGCACTTGGTGGTTTCTAGGACAGCCAATCGTGTCGTGTCCTTGGTATTCTCTGGTTCCGTTGTAAACAGGTTGAACAAGATAGGCAGGAAGTTCTTGGCAAACCTTGCCACCTCTTTCTTGCACTCCTCTGTAAAATAAAATTCCCTCATGTCATTGAAATTCCAATAGATGTTTGAGCATTGTAAGAGCAATGCTCTGTCACAGACTTCCATGTACATCTAACAATTCCAGATATTGGAATGGAATCTTGTCTTTTCCATGACATATACTTTGCATTATAGAGGAATTGTCTCTGAACATGCCAAAAAACTATCCATGACATGTAACCAAACTCTTCTGCAAATTAATTTTTTTTTTCATAGCATCAATAGCATCTTGCAATTGCTCTTTACATTTTTATTAACTGTTGAGTTAGCATTTCCATTAAAAGAACTAGTCTATTTCAAATCTCAGGTAGAGTTACACAAAAGTGATCTCTCTCATAAGAGAGTCAATGTACCTTAAGTTAGAAAGAGCTTTTTAAAGCAAACGGCGACCATGATCAAAACCAAATACTTGTCTTCCTCTAAAACTCAGTAACAGAGCTCGCTTTGTTGTATGAACTGATTACCATAGTTCTTCCTTTAAAATCTGAGATTTCTCAAAAAGTTTTTCTTCAGTATCTTACTAAACAAAGATACCATTGGCAAATAGGTTTTTTCAACTTCACATTTCTGATTTATCTCAAAATATTTGCTACTTTATCTTTTCCACAAATCCCAGCTGAGAAAAAAATATCTGAGATTCTTGAAAAATATTGATCTTAAAAAACAAAAATCTCACCATCCTCCTTGCTCTTGTTGATAAGCTTCCTCAGGCCAGACATGACCTCTACCCTCAGGTCCTCTCTCTCACTAATGGCCGACCCAAGGATCTTACAGATTCCTTTAAAGGACTGGAAAACAACAGGATAATCATGATGTATTACCTGTGTGAGGTCTGTTGGTTGATTACAGTTTGAGGTTTGTATTACCATAAGTTACAGTGTGAGGTTGTATTACCTGTACCGGTATGAGGTTGTTTGTGTGAGTTTGTATTACCTGTGTGAGGTTGTGTTCCTTGTGTGAGGTTTTGTTACCTGTGTGAGGTTGTGCTACCTGTGTGTGGTTGTGTTACCTGTGTGAGGTTGTGTTACCTGTGTGTGGTTGTATGTGTGAGTTTGTATTACCTGTGTATGGTCTTGTTACCTGTGTGAGGTTGTGTTACCTGTGTGAGGTTATGTTGCCTGTGTGAGGTTGTATTACCTGTATGAGGTTGTTTGTGTGAGTTTGTATTACCTGTGTATGGTCATGTTACCTGTGTGAGGTTGTGTTACCTGTATGAGGTTGTGTTACCTGTGTGAGGTTGTATTACCTGTGTATGGTCATGTTACCTGTGTGAGCTTGTGTTACCTGTGTGTGGTTGTATGTGTGAGGTTGTATTACCTGTGTATGGTCTTGTTACCTGTGTGAGGTTGTGTTACCTGTGTGAGGTTGTATTACCTGTGTATGGTCATGTTACCTGTGTGAGGTTGTGTTACCTGTGTGAGGTTGTGTTACCTGTGTGAGTTTGTGTTACCTGTGTATGGTCATGTTACCTGTGTGAGCTTGTGTTACCTGTGTGTGGTTGTATGTGTGAGTTTGTATTACCTGTTTATGGTCTTGTTACCTGTGTGAGGTTGTGTTACCTGTGTGAGTTTGTATTACCTGTTTATGGTCATGTTACCTGTGTGAGGTTGTGTTACCTGTGTGAGTTTGTATTACCTGTGTGAGTTTGTATTACCTGTGTGAGGTCTGTGGGTTGGTTACAGAAGCCAGGTAGAAGGGACCAGATCTGCCTCTGTAGAGCATCGTAAGACTTACACACCACTTGGTTACCAGTCGACTCCGCCTCCAAAGCTGTCAAGCAATCATACACCAAAAACTGATAATACAGTACCGATCAGACCCAACCTAACAGAAAGTAAACCCAGAATAAAACCTGGGTTTACTTTCTGGGTTTACTCCGGGTTTACTAGAGTGGACCAGAGTAAACCCAAAGTAAACCCAGAGTGGACACAGAGAGTAAACCCGGTCAGAAATATACCCCTGAAAGCAGATGCTAACTGTGTATTCAGAATATACAAGGGGCAGGAATTACAGGCAGTAGGATGGTAAGATAAAAGACGGGTCTCCTTCACACTTCAGTGCGTACAGTTGACCTCAAACGCAATTTCCAAGTAAACCTAAAGTACATGTAAACCCCGAGTGGACCCAAATTTTCAAAAAGTAAACCCCAATTAACCCCAAAGTAAACCCAGGGTTTACTCTGGTGTTAGGTTAGGTCTGATCGGTACTGTACATCAGTTCTAAAATTCTAGAATTATTCAAATATAAAAATAACAAAACAACCATTCACAAACAGTTACAAAAAATCTTTCAACAATCATAGCCCAGACTCACAAACACAAATGAGAATATAAGCAAGTTTTACTGTTAAACCTATAAATCGGAATTGATTTTCTGTAGAAACAATAACATTTTTATCTAATAAGTATATACTTGTATATCATGCCATTGTAGTATTCTTTAAACAACTAGATATTTTAAATATGCTTGATAACTTTTCAATGCGCACAGAAGAAGCTTACATCTTTTCTTGAGTTTAGCAGCCAGGGGGAGAAAGTAGGACGTAAAGAACCCTAACTCTGTGTGTCCAACATTGTCTCTGATTACTGGAATCAACCAACTACGAGGAAAGGTGTAGTCATCACTGAAATAAACAACAACAAAATCTTATGGACAACCGTATTATTAATTCTTCATTGGTAATTATATACTTAAACGTCCACCAACACATATATGATGTATCTTTATGGGAGATTATTGTTGGTGGTTTTATACTACATAATTATGTAGATTTAACATAAATTACTTAAATGTTCCTTTATTCATGAGAGGAGGCAAAAAAGCCCTAATATACAAGAAAATCAAACTGCTTTCTTAAATTAACCCAATGTATACTCTACACCAGCTCAAAGCCAAGTACATGAAGAAAATAATGACATATTTTTTTGGCAACAAATTATGGAATAGAACTATTTCCGCCCTCGATCTCTGTTTTACGCCGGCTACTCACTCGTCTCCTGTGATGTTGAGAGGCACAGCTTCCAGGACGTGCCGTGGTCCCAGATATTTGACAGCCGCTCCAATAGCATGGTCAAGCTCGGCTTTGTAAGGAAATCTGGGACTGTCCCGCAGGTTGGCAATGGACAGCACACCCTGTGTATGAACAGGGAAAACTGATTGACTCAGTCTAGTTATAAAAGGCATCAAGCGGCTTGATACCGTCGTAAATCTGCTTCATTTTACATTGGTCTTTTGATGATGATAGCCTTTTTACTTTACTTCAATCTTTTTTCATTAGTTAATAAGGTCAGTCTCTTTTTCACAAAAGTTTACCTTTTTGAAAAGCAAAGGACACTCTTTTCCAGCAACCTGCAGATAAAAAATAAATAGTTATATCAACATGATCAAAGTCATTCTGAAGTCTCAAACACTTCTTTATTTTATAAATCTTTAAATGATACCATAATAGCTGGAATCCTTGATTATCTCAGTCTTTTCAAATTCCAATGAAGTTTAAAATATCCAGATTTGGCTGTACATGTACATGATTAATTTCACTCCCCATTACAAGAACAGTGAGATAACGTCAACCTACCTCAAATAATACTGCAAACACCTGTAAGACTAGTCCCCATGCTGCATGAAACTGGTACCCCAGCCCTGTGTCCAAGGCTTTGATAATTTTATGTAGAGGCGTGTTAGCACCAGATGGCGCTGAGGTCACTAATACACTGATACCGTCCATAGCAGGGGCCAGGCATGCCTTCAACAACTCCTACAAGAAGACAACAACTTCAGCAACTCATACAAGTAAACAAAAACTGAAGCTTACAGGCTATTCCATCTAACGTGCAATAAAAAATCAAATCAATTACACGCACTTACAAGTACATTCCTTAAACAAAAATGTGCGTGTATAATGCTGCCAATTTTATTACAACCAAAGATTCATTAAAATCCCATTTTGAAGACTAATGGTAAATTAGTAAGAACAATCATTATTTCTGAAGACTTCGTGTATATTCAAATCGTATAATTTTTCAAATTCATATGTGAAACTAGCTTACATGTACACATTCTTATTTTCATACATCTTATTTATCATAAAAAATGTTTGTTGCCATTTTTGCTGGAAGGAAACAAATGCAAACAAAAATAAATTAATTTTTAACCATTTTGCCACAAGCTCCTAATAACAAATCTTCTCTCAAGAAAAATACTTAAGTTAGATGTTAGTTTAAATTTTCATTCTCCTGGTAAAATCACAAACCTTCATGGTTTTTGTGGCACTACAAGCCACCTCCATTCTCTCTGAGAGCATACAGGTCATACAGATGGAGAAAACTCGTGGCAGATGGCTCAGACACAACTTCTCATCCAGTCTGAAATAAAGGTCAAAGGTCAATGTATCACCGTTACAACAGAGATCAAAGTACAGGTTGCTTGCACATGAATTGCCTGTTTTGAACGTATTCTGTATAACTGTAGATTGACTTGACGTATCATTTGAACTTGGTGTCCTATTTCTTTCAAAAAGATATGAATGTATGTATTATGTATACCTTGCAAGGTTTTTGTGTGCAGCCTCCATCACAGCTAGCCATGCCTTCATGGGCTGTACATCATTATCTGAGGGTTGGTAATCATATAGAGCCTAAAAATAGAACCAAAGAATGATTGACAGCTAGTCATATAGTTCTACAGATGATTGACAGATAGACATTTCCATACAAGATCAGGAACTGACTGATGAAAGTTTATCAAACTTTAATAATTCTAAGGCAGTATAACACTTTGCTGTTTCACTGACTGTAATGATCTGTGCATTCAGCTCAGCATTCAGAGTGGTTGGTTTGGGAGTCCCACTGAACAGTCCATACAGAGCCTTCATTCCACACGATGTCACCATCTGAAAGACACAAAGCAGTTTAAAAATAGAAGCACAGCTTCCTGCATCTTTAAAGGATTAAATCTTAAATACAAAAATAACCTTATATTCTGGTACATATTGCTCACATACATGTATGTACAGTTGGTATGCTCACAGTAAATGCATTCAATAGCCCCTCCCCCTTTTTTCAATCTAAGACAGATCTTTAGAAGAGCAAAACATACTTGTATATTAACATGATCAAATTCTCAAGTTTACAACTGAAAATCACACCAATAACATGGCAGTTCAATAATAAGAAAAATCATTCAAAAGTTTGCATACATACACAGAGTAAATGGATGTGAGAAATAAAGAGCAAGACCAGGATTCATACCTGGGTCCCCTGAATCTCTAGTCTGATGTTCCATCAACTTAGCTATCATCTAGCACAGAGTTTGAATGCTAGTGCCAGATAGCTCAGTTGGTAATGCACCTGACTGGAAATTCAGGGGTCCCCAGGTACAAAATCTTGGTCTTTTCAGTCATTATTTCTATCATCAAGTTACAACAGGTTAAAAATGAATAGAATAACATCTACACTGCAAATACAATTCTGCAAAAATAAAGACTAACATGATATTAACGTGAACTGTGAAAATATTTCTTGAGGGTAAACTACTGGTAAACCATTTCTTAATATAAGAGTGTTGTTTACTTTCTGAACAGAGTGATAAAAGGTACTCACCACATTGCTGAGGGTCATGACTCTGAGGATGGTCTCGCACACGGCCTTGACACTGTTGAGGGAAAATGTACCCATGATGTCCTTCAGCAAGGTCAGTATGTGAAGTGTGTCCGTGGACTCACCAGAACCTGTGGAAGAAAGACTGCAGTGTATGGAGAGCACATAGAATCACATTGCTTATCAATGCACACCATCCTGGATTATAGCTTAAAGTTAGTAAAAATGTGTGAGAATGCTACATGAATTCAAGATTTGTATTGGGGACTTTAATATCTCCAGAATATCTCCTCTTAAATCAAATTTGTTAATAAAGCCAAATTTGGTCCAGTGTATGTTATTCTTTAAAAAAATCAAGATAATTTAACTGCATGTATTTTTCATAATTAAACCAAAAAATGTAAGAGAAAAATATCTTTTTACCTCCGCATTGCTCTATGACCTGGATACAGAACTTGGCAGTCATTGAGCCTGCGGGGTGGTAGGGCGGGGCTGTCTCTCCCTGGGTCATAAAGGTGCTCCCTCTCAGAATGATGTTCACCCCTTGATGGGCAGCCTTCCTGACCTAAAAACAACAACAGTGAAATAAATCAAGACAGTGGACATTATTCAGCTTCCACTGTTCACAACTGGAAAAAAATCTTCAAGGTTCTTAGTTTTTCTCTTAAGGCCTTGATACATCAGTCAGAATGATATATCTGTTGATTGTAATTGTCTCACTACACTGAGTGATACAATACCTTAGGTGTTTTGTGGATTCAATACATTAAATGATACTGTACCTTTGGTTTTTTGTGGACTGTAAATGCCAGAAGGCCCTGATAAACTCTCTGTGTGGAAGAGTTGCTCCAGGTTGCTTGCTCCTGGACTCTCAGCAACAAGGCCAGGCACAGCAACAACTGTCAACGAACAATACACAGAATCAATAAAACCTATTTCTTTCTAACCAGTATAACAAAAAGTCAAAAAAAGCACAATCAAAAACCCAAATGTAAACTCTGGTAATGACAATTAGAAACCTTGTAAACTATCTAATACATGTATTTTAACCTTTTGAACACTTTTGCCATAAAAAAAATTACCAAAACATTTTAGGATTTTTAAAATAAAATAAAAATCTCATCCTTTATCATGTCTTTCAAAACTCAGAACCAGTCCCTTTTTTTCTCAAAATCAGACTGGATGAGCTTTTTGAGAGATGCTTTGTTAACTGATGTTTGGGACTGTCCTCACTGATTTAAGCAGCGCTGTGGATTGACCCTCACTGTGCTTCACAAGGACATCCAGGAACTGTTTGGCGATCTCTGAGAACCGACTCTTCAGTACCGGGGAGGGAACTCTGGTAAATTAAAGGTATTGAATCACAGAAAAACATATATAAATCTTATAAACGTTTTAAGTAAAAATTCATCCAATTTTTTTCTTACATAAGACTGTAATAATATATTAAATGATCACTACATCACAAAATGTATCAGAAATTGAAAATTTTAGTTTTTATCAATCACTCTCTCTACTAGCTGAAACGATTTTGTGATAAAACTTGCACAGCAGCCAGTCAGCCAAATGGACAGTGACCATGACTAGATCCTGCAGATTTACTTCTGAATCAGATTTCTGATTTCAGGTTGTTACAGTGTAAATCTTTTCAGTGAGTAAAATCTGTGAGGCAGTGATATGCAAAACATGGCCGCTTTAAAAGATCATATTTTTTTGAAAGTCAAAACTCTAGGATTTTATGACAACCATTAAGGGACAACATTTTGATGAAAACAGAGACCAAAAAACAAGACGGTCCAAACTTACATATCTAAGTACCAACATCCTAGATATCAAGGTCTTAAATACAACCAAAAAACTAGGGACAGGACTTTTGACACACATTGACAAAGATATCCATGTTTGAGATGTAAAGGCTTTCCAGTGTAAATGTTTCCACTGTGTACTAAGCTGACAACTAGTAGACTGTCTGCCTAATGTATTGATACCCATCGTACAAACTTACTTTAAGTTTGTGTAAACATACATGTTTAATACTTAATATATCAGATGTAAAATGACTGGCTCTAAAATACCTGCATGAAGCAAAGAGATAAAGACTGACCTTTTTAACACTAAGCTAAGCAGATATGTGACAGCTGCTAAAGACTCCTCACTGTCCGTTGTCTCTAGTGCCGTCATCTGTAGAACACAGCGCAACAATTAATATGGTAAAACCAAGAGACAAAACAACATTCTAATTTTGAAAATAAAAAACCCAACAATTACTTATATTGGTTTGAAGAGAAAGAGGGAGAGAGAAAGATAGGGGGATTTATGCATATGTAGCTATGGAAAAAGTACTCACTAAAGCTGCAAAATATTCAGTCTCTGATTCGGTGCCTCCCTGGGTTTTAATAACCTCTGTCACAGCAGCCAGGACAGCTAGAACCTAGGTTGATAAACACACACATGTATAGCAAATTGTTTGGGTAAATACCCCTAAATAACAAGTTCATACACCAGTAATCATATTTAGGTCACTATCAACATCATATTAATTTCTTTGTAAATGTTTTAAAAATATATGAAATAGGAAAAGTCCAGTAAATCAATAATAAAAATGATTTAAGTTTATACAACACAACTGACTGGTCAACTATCTTTAATCTTTAATACCTGATCAAAAAAAATCTTAAATACCCAATTTTTTTAACAACAAGAATGCTTCTTATATTTCTGTGGATGTTTTCATATTGATACAACATCATCACTCTTTTGCCTTTTCTTCAGAATCTCGCTTTAATCAATTTGTTAAAAAAAAACGATTAAATTTCAGCCCTTAAAAGCAGTCACTAACGTATTGTAATTTGCGTAAAATCAAACCCATTGCCATTTATCAGGACATGTCCGTCCTGAACAAGTGAACCAGGGAAATGGCGGTCTATGCACTGTTTGCGCCGTCTGACTCTCGGTATTGAACCAGTTGTACATAGAAATAGTCCACAAACACCCCAGCTCTCATAAAACACCTCCAACAGAGTGAAGAGAGAACATTTTATTTAACTTAATTACCTCTTTGTGGAAGGCTGAGTTTGATGCCCAGTACCTATGTACCCGACCAAAGGTTGTGTTCGTACACTCTGTCCAGTTCGTTGCCCAGGTATTAAATGTTTTTCCAGCTGCGCTGACAACATCAGACTCTGCCTTGAAACTGACATCTCCATCTTTATCTATCTGTTGCTCGTCATGTTTAGCCAAGGCGTCAATAGTCAAACTACTTTCTCCTGTGCAAGATTTGATGAAGGTATTAGGTAAATAAACACAGAAAACTGTTCAATCTGTTATCTTGGAATGCAGTTGAATCATATTCAAAATTTAACATGTATTTATGCTTTTGGAGGTTTCAGGCGAATTCAGGAAGGTAGTAATGCGGGTATGTTAAGGCTGCCCGATTGATTTCACACCGGCGATGTGTAGAAAGTCACTTGTCTGTACTTCATAAGATATGATGTCATAGTTAACTTTGACGTCACTATCTGCATTCCTTTCGATCATTCTTAGGGAATGTATCGTAACGTAATAAGTGAATTCTATTGTGCATTATAAAACCGCTTCATTCCTTTACATAGACGTTGTTGTAAATACTAGTGATACTAAAGTGAATATCGCCAATGTGGAGTATCAAAAAATCAACAGTTTTAAAGCTTTGTATTAGGTAAATAACTATTTATAAACTAATAGTTTTGAGACTCCCCCTGCTACGTGTAAACTAATGAATGGTGATATGTATATGCATGTAAAAAACAGCTTGGCGCAAGTGAAAGATCAATACAATCTTAGTATATTTTATGTGAAAATGGGAGAGAAAATAAGTACCAATGTGAATCTTGCTGGGGGAAACCTACCAATTGACCCGATTTTGTGTAAATCGAGCTTAAACGGTAAAAATGTGCCTAATTTCGATGGCAGTGCGAAATGTTTTGACAATTTTTCAAATAAACGAAATATTTATATGAACCCCCAGCAAAAACTGCAAAATACATTACTTATTGAAGGATTTTTCATAAAAATATTTTTGATTTAATGTCATTATTCACTTGCGCCGATGCGATTTATATAGATTATTTACCGTGTTAGGATACGCCTGTCACGTGCTTATGAAAAATATATGACGTCACAAAAATGCATCAAATATAGTGTTTGATATCACTGTTAATTTATGTAATAAAAGTTTAAAGAAATTCGCTCGGTTAAAGTATTTTTTCAATTATTAAAATAGTATCGTTTTTCGGTATAAATTTTGCTTCGGACAGCCTTAACATAGCCGCAAACAATAAGTTATGTACAGGTACGTAGGAATTGAGTAAACTGTGTTCTAAAGTTTCGAGACAAATATCAGTTATTTATAAAATTAAATGGGGACGACACTTTTTAATAGTCATAAACAACTATTGTATTCAATGAGAACAAGCAAAATCTACAAAAACATACTTTTTGAGTATCAATTTTACAAACAATAGGCATATAGGACAACCTACGAACCAAAAGTTGATCGATGCATTTGATATACATGCAAGCTGATTTGTGTTAGAAAGAATAATCTTACCGTGACCAGGCTACGCTCATGTCACAGTAACGTTAAACCGGGTCCGTAGGACATCTGTCATTTTAACGATAGAACATTCTATCTAGATTTGTGTTATATCAAAAATTACCAAATTAATTTTTTAAGTGTTTTTCATGTTTTTACACTTCAAATTTATATCCCATTTCGGGTACTTTACCCCAATTAGGCTATTATATTCCATTTGGGCAATGGGACCCAGCCTGATACATTTTGAAGTAGTACTAAATAGGAAGTATACCTTTTGATGTTTGGAAGAATCTGTTCTTAGCTGCCTCTCGATACGTTTTGATGTCTGGATTACTGCTGCTACTTTGGCCTTTTTTCCATCGTTTCCCTTTCCCCTTCTTTTGTTTACTTACTAATTTTTGCTGCATTTTTCTCGATCCCATTTCAATACCCCTAGTAAGTCTTATTTATCAAAAGCAAAACATTGTCAACATTCTCACACGTGTTTCTCCATTTTTACCGGAAATTCATTAACATCTGAACTACGAGCCCGATGCATTTTCGACGATTTTACATATTGCCATTTTAGACATAAATATATATATCATGTTGTATAGCGAAAACTTCCAACTTTAATATCAATTTTCTAAAAATCCCCGTAGTTTGTACATGCTCTCAAAGTGTGGGGGACTGGAAAAGGGTGGGAGGGGGGCAGTTTCATAAACATTTAAAAAGAAATATCTGTTGGGAAAAAAACCCCCCCCCCCCCCCCCCCGCCTGATGCCACATCTATTTTTTTTTCTTTCTCTCGTTTTTTTGTTTTTTGATTTTATTTGCTAACAGAATTATTTCTCCGTATCCTTCGACTGCTACAGAAGAACTGAAATTCATACTATACATGTATATACATCTATATATTGTACATGTAAATTATAATATGTCAAACTGAATCGAGCCATATAAAGCATGAGAGAATGTTATGGAACAAAACTCGCTAATAATTGCACAGGAAAGTCACCAACGTCCAACACTGTTTATAAATTATTTTTTATGTATGATTTACATGTCTTGTATGTATGCTAATTGTTTGTTGTATTCATGATTTTATGATGATGGTGTTTTCAATAAATAAATAACAAAATACATGTATTAAATCAAAAAGTTAAAAAAATATAGTGAAATCATTTTACATTTACATCGCTTAAATTTGAATTTGTATTTCGTTTATGGATTTTTGAGATGGTTGACGGTTTGTTATTGTCATTTTTTCATTTACCCCTTTAGTTAATTTGATCTGTATGTATATAAAAATCAAGCTAGAAAAAAAAAAACTGAAAGAAAGCTGAGATACAAAAGTTGATTTTTACAGTGAAAAATGATCACACTTGATTCCAATGAATAGAGAATGAGTAGACTGAAATCTAAACGACACAAAACACTTGTAATATAACAGGTGGCTGGTTGGGTTATTCGAAAGTTTTCTCAAAAGCAGGTGCAAAAATGTGGATCTAATTACGATGATATGTTTGTCCCTCCCTAAAGAGTTAACACCCCCCCCCCCCCCCCAACTTTTTAGTGCTTTATACATGAGATTTGCATACTGAAATCCTTCCTTTTTTTATCTTGTCAAGGTCTTGTCTTAAAAGCTATAAGTCAAACATGATGACTCAATTAGAAAAAAAAATGCGGTTCTCTTTAACCTGTAATACATGTAATACACATATGGAAATTGAAGATTTTAAACATTGCATGACTACTACGAAAGCCCGTTGGTGCCAAGATAAAAACCCACCCTTTTTTTTATCTGGCGGCCACCACAGGCAGCTGACGTTATATATTCTTCTCATGATATAAAAACATACCCCCCTACTTCAATACTTTAATAACACCTTTGTGTATGGTTAGGTAAGGGTATGTTTGTATATTGTGAAAAAATATATAACTGTCTGTGGTGGTCACCACACAATATCTCAGTTGCGACCGTCAGATACCTTTTCTGGTGGCTGCCCAGATAAAACTGGAGTGATAGATTTGTATGCACAGGCGCTTGATGTAAACATAGTCATAGTACATATATGGACTTATAAATGTAATAAGGGGTTTACGCTATCGTTGGCAAACAACTCCATGCATATGGTTAGAAACAGGCCCAGCGCTTAACTGGTCAGAGGGTTAAAAAGCCGCTGCTTGGGTCTCGATATCGAGATCAATGGTTATACATGTACGTACATTGTACAGCTAAATTAAATTAAATTTGGATTTATTCACCAATGGGCTTCCGTATACACCACCTGGTGCAGTTTAGTTGTCCTCTTATCCTTTCATGTACAATTTACATGTAGGTATATACATTTCATAATCGTAAAAGTTATAATTATGCACCGTTCGTACAAATTGTATGTATATTTATAAACATGGAACACTAGACCAAAACCGACCCCTTTTTATCTTGGCAGAACAAGGACTTGTGTAAGAAAATCAAAATTTCTTAGAGAAATTTAACGTTTGAAAATCAGAATCATCAAATTTTTGATTGGATGAGGTGGAGACTATTTCAACGGTATACGTAAATTCTACATCTATATATAGACAGAGAAAATTGTGCTTTATATTGCCATATTCACGTTTAAACTCTTAATTAAAGAGAGAATATCACATATTTTTCATATCTGCTTCAAATATTCATCAGTTACTGTAGCTTCGAGAGGGCTGCGGCTTACACATGGGTTGTACGAAAAAGCGGCGGTGCAAGAGAAATATTGCGAACGATGCCTTTTACATACATGTACATGTCCGAATAGTGTTAAGCTTTTAGAAGACTCATAAGGCATATCCTATAGCTAAGACGTACAGAACGCATCATAGTCCAAAGAAGTATCATCTTAAATAATCGCAACTTTTTGGGCCTTTCCGCAAAGTTCTAAAAAACACATTTTTCGATCTCTGCCAGAAACGCCCGAGAAGTTGCGATTGCATCTCGCGTTAACTGACCTCAACAGAAGCATGTAAATGATAGTGTATACAGCACCAACGAATACTCTGATGTAATGAATAGGTTATTTGATTTCATAAAAAATCATAAGAATGAGGGAAATAGAAAACCGTATTTAAAGCACACAATACATTTTATGTACCGTGGCAATGGTTTTACTAAGGTATGAATATCACTTTTTGACTAGATTAAAATATCCAGTCATGCAAAGCAACTTTTGGTTTACAAATTAGAGCCGTTTTAACAAGAGCTTGGACTTTCGTTGGGATGTAAATTAGTACATGTATTTTGTTTGCTGACATCAAAACAACTCAGCTGTCATATATTGACCTCTTCTCTTGTGATTCGCTAAAAGAGGCTCATTAATATTTAAATAAACTGTCAAAATCGTTAAAGCCCCCCCCCCCCCCCCAAGTCAATGATCTGCCCTGTAGTGTGAAATTGACTCTGTTTCAACTGAAATATACAGCCCTGGACGAAGTTGGAGGGGTGTCGTTGCGTTCAATGCATTCATATTCATAATATTTGCATTTTCCAGTGTCTTTGTCTGTAATAACACTACTACAACGAATCGATTTTGTAATGCATAGTCCAATACATTTCTTCATTATTTTGATGTTTAATCGTAGTACAATTGCTGCAAATATCGGCCGCAAACCATTTTTTTGGGAAAAGAAAAAATATTCGAACAACGTTGATTTGAAATGAAATGAATCGGTTTTTTGGCAATAAAAACAGACATGATGCAAGAATTACAGGCAGATGCATGAACCTTACGCATCTTAACTTTCGGGGAAATTATTTTAAAAAATATTGGAATCACTTTTGTTAGGTAATTATAAAAACAACATGTTTACATGCTCTCTGCGTAAGGGGGGTAAATGATTTTTCTTTTAAGCTGAGTTCTTTTCATATATTTTTTTAATGATGAAAATGGAAAGAAATACCATTTATACCACTTTTACATGCTCTCTTTGAGCAAGGCCGTGCACACTGCGTAGACAAAGCGTCTGGTTGAGCTAGTCCTTCAACTTTACTCTCATATCATGATATTTATAACCGACTGCATGCCTTCTGGCGGCGGCCGGTAACGACTAGAGTCATTACAATGAGTAGAAACCTGCCTTCATCAAATCGGAGTTGGGCATGAACAGCCCAAAGCACATGCTCTTGTTGATTTTGTTTCATAATCCAGTGATTTAAAAAAAAGACATCTTGATCAAGTCAAATAATGGATTTATGTGTAGTACAAGCTTCCATACAAATGCCTGCTTTGGTCAGCAACAAGATAAGGCCGGGAACAAAAGTACATGTATAACTATATTTTGATTCACGACAAGAAGAGAATACAACACGTAAGTAGAACACTTCTTTACAAAATATTTGTCATGTTTCTTGTTGATAATGTAATGTACCTCATAACTATATGTACATACATGACAATCATAATACGATCACGTTTGTTGTTTCTAATAATTATGATAAGATTAATTGGGATTTAAACCAGTATTTTTTTTTTCGTCTGTTTTTGCAGCATGCAAGCATTGTTACACATATCTCCGTGATATTGTCATTTACGAGCTTGTGTAAATTTTATCGCAGCGGATGACCTCGTTGTAAACTAAAGCGTTACACTACGGGGGTCTACTGTTTGTTTAAGCAATAAAATAATAATCTGTTAGGATATCTGATTTATAAACAAGGCATACTCTAAAACCTGGCATGGCCTGGCCTGGCCTGGCCCCATTGGCCTGGCCTGGCCTGGCCTCAAAGTTGGCCTGGCCTCACTTTTGGCCTCAAAATTGGCTTGGCCCCAAATTTTGGCCTGGTCTCAAAAATTGGCCTGGCCTCAAATTTGGCCTCTACAAAAATTTTTGGCCTCAAATTTATTTTTATATTTTCTTTACATATTTGATGATTTTATTGATTTTTTATCGATTTATTTTCAATACACATTAAATATCCCACTTGGTGGTTTTAGTGTCTTATAGTGATAGTCTCTTGAAAATAATAGCTACAATTGAAAATATAGTACTAACAATATACTAAGTATATTTATGACTATAGGTATGAGTGATCGTTAGTAATAGATTTTGATTCGGTCTGTTTTAAATTCTAAAGAACTTAAGAATGTGATTTTGCCCTGCCATCGTATAACCATGGCGTGTTTTTTCAGTGTACTTAAATCAAACTGCTCTCAGGATCGGACAATTTCAATGTAACTCTTCTTATATCAACGACTTGTTTGAGAAAAAAATAAAGGAATAGGCCAATATTTGTGTATTCTAACCAACATCAAAGGTCACTAAATGTTTGGCTTTGTTCAAATTCTGATAATGAAAATTCCCCATAGGTGAAAAATTGTTTCCTAAATAGACAAACAACACTTGCATAAAACTTTACTCTAATCAAGAGGTGATGATTAATGACCATTGCTGAATCAAATTTTTGGAGGATGCAATATGTTGCAGTCATTCACAAATACCATTAATTAAATTACACCGTGTGAAATGTTAAACGGCAGGGCAGGCAATGAATCTGACCCTAAAGCAGCAGATTAGCGACAGAAGAGACTGATATCGAATTTCTGCTGCAGAGGGAAATTTGGGCTTGATCGGTGTTGACAGGTAATGTAAACAAACTGGCAATTTTAAATTGCCTTACACAGGGATAGCAATTTGATGTTATGAATCAGTTTACAAATGTTTGAGATATTTATTAATCCTTCACTGAGGTCAGTCTCTTAAAATGATGTTTTACTTTATTATTCTAATAACAGTTCGTGTACTTTTTGAATTGGGGGAGGGGGAGACGGTGGCTTTGAATTTTTTAGCTGATCGCTTGTATTGGGCATAATCATAATCCATTCCTTGGCAATAGTAAGAGCAGTGCTGTACATGCATGTTATATATACCCGGTATTTATTGTGTGTGTGTATAGACATGGATTAAATCAATTGAAACTTTAACAGTCAGGTCACTTGTAATTGATATTTTTCCATATGATTATCCCTTAAACATGAAAAAAGCATTGAATTTTCCATTTTTAAGAGAAATCAATAAAAATTCAATGAGAAACTTGATGAAAAAAATGAGAAATACAGAAATTTTAAAATTTGAGGCCAAAAATTTTTGAAGAGGCCAAATTTGAGGCCAGGCCAAAATTTGAGGCCAGGCCAAAATTTGGGGCCAGGCCAAATTTGAGGCCAAAAGTGAGGCCAGGCCAATTTTGAGGTCAGGCCAGGCCAGGCTAATGAGGCCAGGCCAGGCCAGGTTTTAGAGTATGCCTATAAACAACGCACAAGCGGATCCAGAAATTTTCCTGGTTGGGGGGGGGGGGGGGTCTGAAGGAAATATTTTGTTTGCTTGGGGGTTGGTTTTTTCGAGAAGCATTTTTATTTTTTATTTTTAAGGGGTAATTCTGCAATGTGAATTTAATAAGTTTGAATTTTCCAGGGTGGTGGTGGGGGTGGGGGGGTGGGTGGGTTAAACCACCTCCCTCCCCGATCCTCCGTTAGATTCTCGCGTGCAACGTGCAGGGGCGTAGCTAAGGTTTGTTTATTGTGGAAGCAAATTAAGGCAGGGGGTTTGGGGGCCGCCTTGAGGCCCCCAATGGGTGGGCTCCCGGGGGCGAAGGCCCCGGAAGCTGGCAAGTTTTCAGCATTTTAATTTCAGACACTTAATTTTGAGTATTCAGAAAAAGGCGTTTCATTAAAATAACCCCAGTTTCTAATGTGTAAAATGCTTACATCATCATCGTCATCATAAAATTAACGATAAAGAAGAAAAAGTAGTGCCTGATTTATGATGAGATTAATTTAATTTTTATCTAATAAGTACCCCGTACTTCACTAAAATTTAAAAAAAAATGCTCACACCTCATATTATCCGCATATTTTTTGAAGGTGATCAAGGTAAATTGTACGAAAAACAGATTTCACTAGCGCTGCAGGCTGACAAATGTATTGTAGTTTATTTTATTTGGTTTCTACTCATCAATTTTATTTAACAGTTCGTTATTGTCATTTTCATTCAAAATTAAAAAAAAATCGAAAATATCAATAGAAATTCAAATGATCAGTTATTTTGTTCAATATCTATGATATTTCAAGTATTTAATTTTTTTTTTATTTGCCTTTAATTTTTTTTTTTTTTTTACAAAACAATGTGGAAGCGTGTACGTGCTTCCGTGCTTCAATGAAAGCTACGCCACTGACGTGTATACTTTACCTATGACACACCTTCAAAACAAATGTGCTCCTCTAATAGTTTTTTGACATCATAACTTTGACTGTGAAGATAGAGTTATTTTTAGGTCTCTGTTTAATAATAAGTGCTTTCTTTAATACCTTAAAATGATGCCAAAAGTAGTTTGATAGCAGTTAAGAATAAAGTAGGGAGCAGAAAAAAAATCTCTGATTAACAGTAAAATTTGCAAGAAATATACAAACATTTTAATAACATCTTGAATCATTTATTAACACACTATCATATACCAGTATTAAATATGAATCTAAAATATTTTTATACTTATCATATATTATAACTAATTTAGCAGTCAGTGAAAAGAATTTCACTTGACTAGAGTGCAACGTGCATGTAGATAATATTCAGCATATAGAATAATGGCACGGAGAATAAATCTTGGTTCAAATAATATTGATTCAGTCCTCCTAATTCAGTCTGAATTTGAACCCATTACTTTTTCTTTAAGTTTAAGAAACTGTTTTGGATAAAAAAAAAGACATCTTATTGTAATTAAATCAAATGAATTGTATTATGTGCCCCAACAAGTACAAGAATAAGCACGCATGCATGCAGAATTAAATATATGTTTATGTTTTAGACCCATACCTTGTTGTATATAAATTATACAAATATTAATTACAATTGCTATTATTCTTTGAAAGCAATTGCACCGAACAGGCAGATACAAATGTAGTGGGCAGCTGACATTTGGCTGTTGAATATGAAATTCTTCAGAATTTGTATTTAAACTCACATTCAATTACGTCATATTTTAAGATTCACGATGAAATACAGGAGTACTCGTGGTGACGTCACGGGACGAACTTTTGAGGAAGCTTTATTTACCGGATATGCAGCTGATGGCGGACTGATTCTCCCAGAAACCATTCCAAAGATTGACGTGAATGAGCTAAAATCATGGGCCAAGCTATCCTACGTAGAGCTAGCAAAGAAAATAGTTCCTCTGTATGTAGGCGAGGATGAGATTCCATCATCTGATCTAAGTGGTAAGTTTACAATGGTTTGAAATTGATTATTTATAGATATTTTATTCAGTCCTATTATGCTATAATATACCGAACCTTTAATTTTTTCCATAGCCGATTACAATTGTAGTACACAAATTTGTTGAGTCATTGATTTTTCATATCTTTCGAATATTTTTTTTAAAGCTTTTGCGAACTTTACAGGTTTAGATCGAAACCCCAAGTTTTCACTTATCACAATCTCATGTTCTTATTATAATAGTTTTTTTTCTCTATAAACTATCTGTTGCCAACCATTCACGTTATAACGTTTAATGTGATAAACATGAGCAATGTCATTCTAATTTGAAGACTTGTTTTTGTAAATTTTGCTACTTGCTACTTGCTTTACTTTGATGAATTGTAAAAATTGCGTCAACACAATAAAAATCATTAAACAACACATGTTAGTTTGTTCCACAGTAAATTTGCATAATATGTACTTATTTTTTTACAATATAAAAACCCTACTAGATTTTTTAAACTTTTGATTTATAGATATTATCGACAAAGCCTTTTCCCGATTCTCGGTACCGGAAGTTAGTCCAATAAAGCGACTTCCGGATGGATTAAATGTGATGGAACTGTTTCACGGGCCGACATGGTCTTTCAAGGACTTGGCTCTGTCATGCGTCGGACAATTCATACCTTATTTTCTTTCAAAGAGAAAGAAACACTTTAATATCATTGTTGGTAGGGAACGAACTAAATCATTTTTCTCTTAATCTTCTGTCTTGCCTTTTATTTTCAAGACCTTAAAACTGTCACATAAGATTGAACCACAGAAATAATTAACCACAATGCTTTAATCTACATGTATTTTTTTTATTTGATTATATAAAAATTATTTAGGAACATCCGGTGATACCGGAAGTTCGGCCATTGAAGCCGTAAGGGGACAGAAGTGGATTGACATCGTGGTGCTCCTCCCAAAGGGACGCTGCTCCCAGATACAGGAACTACAGATGACCACTGTAATAGAAGACAATGTACACGTGTATAGAGGTGAACACTTCTTATAGCCAATTTTAACATTTTAAATTTCATATCAGAAAAGTGCAATAGTCGATGAATTTGCTGAAATTCTGTTACTTAGATATAAGTAGTACTTTGAAAAACCCAAGCTTACTTCAGTATTTAAAATTTGACAAAAGGTAAATTTTGTTGTTAAAACTCAATGTAAAGTTTCTAGCTGCTTCTTGATGAATAATCCAGTCAAAATGTTCAGGAATGCTCACGTTTTTGTTACGAACAACATGCGCGAATACCCCCCCCCCCCCAAAAAAAAAAAAAAAAAAAATCCGAGAGGGAGTCCGAGGGATATTTTAAGTTTGCAGTTTCGAGGAGGGGGCAGGTCTGAGTCTAATTTTCGGTAATTTTTACCACGTAAATTTAAGAAAATTATATTTCCATGGGGGGGGGGGGGGGGGACCACCGGCCCCTCTAGATCTGCGCATGAACGGGATACTCTACATATACATGTATGTAGACAATCAATATAATAAACGAAACATAAATCATAGCTTTATTTACTGATACATTTTGTATTTCGATAGTTGATGGATCGTCTGATGACCTTGATGCACCTATCAAACTATGCTTCAGGGACAACGCCTTCACCAAACGTCATAACCTGTCCTCCATTAACTCCATAAACTGGGCGCGGATCATGGTTCAGACAGTACACTATATTTACGCCTACCTACAGGTACTGTCTATAAAAAACGTAACCAACGCAGTAAAAAAACCCCCACATGTAATCGATGCTTTTAAAGCCCTTGTAAATCTTTTAAAATTTTCCAGTTTATGGAAGATATCCCTACGTACATCCAGAAATGATACCCTATTTCTTTATTATTTACGATGCGTTTAACTTCAAATTAGAATTAATATATGCTACCGCATCTTTGAAGTCTGCTGTTTCTGGAGTTATGTTAAATTTTCCACGATCATATTATAAATAAATTCTTATTTATTTCACCATATAAAATCATAATACATTCTATGTAGATTTTTTTTAATACCTGAATTATATCTTCCAGATGTGCCCATCCTGTGACAAAATTGTTCAAGTTGTTGTACCCACAGGTGCTCTGGGCAATATAACTTGTAAGTGCACTAAGTCATGTTGAAATACATACTTAAAGTTTGAATGGCACTATAGTTTTACTTTCATATTAATATATTTTTGGAATGAAATAAATCATTAAATCCTTATTTCTTTAAAAAAAAAAAAGATGTAGTCTCATAACTGCAACGATGCGCACGAGCGCACACAAATTAAGTAACGTGCATTAGCAGTTACATATAAGACACCATTAAAACAATGCGCATATTTCCTTTAAACTTCCTTCCATGTCCCATGTCTGCAAATGTGATTTATATATCAGAAACCTTGCATTATTCTTATGGTAAGTTAAAAATAATGTAAGATTAAGAAGGCTCGATAGTCGTGGCCTTTTTTTTCAGACTGTATTGATCTCCTATAGAAGAAGAGTTCTATCTAAAGATATAGAAAAATACCCAAATTTTATATGTAAAAATGGATTTTTCTTTACTCAATAATAGTGCATAGATAAACAGACCATATCTAAAAGTTTTTGGTATACCAGATGGTTAGTTTGTTGACCCTCGAGCCGTCTTAATCGCAAGAACGTTAGAATATCCTTTTATTTTAATTTTCTATAGATCTGATACACCTTGAGCTAAAAGACTAGTCATATTTATAAATAATCTTATATTTGGTTTAAAGTGGAATATGTATCAGAAAGTTACATATAATACATGTGCCTAATGCATATCTTAATTTATGAACATGATTTTAACTTAAGCACTCTTTTCAAAAATTCAATGATGTCATCTAAATGCACCAAGATTTTGATTTCTTGGTGTGAAACAAAACGCTGTTATCATTTTCAGCTGGGATAATTGCCAGAGAGATGGGGGTTCAGTTAGAGTTCGTGTGCGCAGTTACCCAAAACGACGTCGTAGCACGCACAATTCAGACAGGAAATTACGCAATTGCTGACCACGTGATTGAGACTTTGGCACCAGCTATGGATATCCAGGTATACAATCCCAACTTGTCGGGTCTTTCCAACAGAGTGTTTCGTGTCCGGAAAGCCCGAGAAATTGCGATTGTAGAATTTTACTTGAAAGATAATATGTCACCGAGTATGTATGTATTACTTAGTATATTAATAAATCGTTTAGGTAAATATTATTTTCCAAAATAAATAAATGAATAAATAAAACAAACAATTTTTTATGTATTGCTACATGTAATTTACACAAAATCGTATGATCTGTCAACAAGAAAGAGGGACTATCCTGAAAAAAAAATATATATATTAAGTTATTTCTTTTTTCTTGCAATCAACGTTTTTTTGTTTGTTTTTGTTTTTGGTTTTTTTTTTTGATAATCAGAAATGGAAAGACTACAGTCTTGTACTACGACTAACTTTCATTTAAGATTTAAATTAATTTCTTTTCAATAATTAGATTCCATACAATATGGAGAGAATCTGGTATGTGTTGACAGGGGGAGACTGTAAACTAATTAAAAAACTGATGACGGAATTTGAAGAAACCGGAAACGTCATGGTCCCCAAGGAAATCACAGCGGTTCTACAGAGGGTCGTTGTGGACACGTTTGTCGCTTCCGATGACGTCATCAGACGTACAATGAAAAGAACCTGGGACGCACATGAATACCTGGTGTGTCCCCACACCGCTACAGGGGTGGCCTTCCATTATCAACAGCTCGAGAAGTAAGACGAAACAGTTCATTTTTGCATTCATTACATTATGTATTCAATCAGTTTGAGATTCATCTTGTTTACATTATTAAGTGTCAAGTAAACTGGAAACTCAAGATCTTTTTATGCCTTTAAGTTATTTAAGATGTTGTTTCTGGTTTTTTGAAAGTTACTGATGCCATATTTTATATTTATTTCAAGTAACCCTGAGGAAAAGAAGCCCCGAGTCATCATTGCCACGGCATCCGTTATAAAATTCGAGGAGGCGCTGCAATCGGCCGCCATTCCCTTCACACGTGACCCACGAGTATCGAAGTTATTTGAAAGCAAGCAGAGATACAAGGACATGAATAGAGAGGATAATTGGCTGAAAGTGTTACAGGACAAAATAGAGGACATCGATAGAGCGCGCGCAAAGGAATAACCATTTGAGACAATGCATGATGTTTTGTTTTACTGTAATAACTCTCCAATAAATAGTGTGGTTTACAGACATACAGGCCTATATATGCCATCTTTACGCTTGTCATGTATTAGGTTTCTATGCTCGATATTTGTCACATTCCACGAAAACGTACAAATCGCGGGAGTTTCAACAACCTATTTTACGAAATAAGTCAAATATGTTAACTTTTTAGGTTTAAACAGAACTTCATCACAACATGTCTGACTTCCGTTCAAAACGCCATTGTGTTCCGGATTGATAACATTATGTCGTGGTACAAAATAGCTATACACCGTTTAATTGAACTCTTCTAACTAAGGAGATGAGATAGGAATGAAATCACCAAAACGCTTAGAAAATATGTCAATTTTCTTCCTGTTTAAAGCTTTTAACTAACATTGATTATCAGCTGTTTTGTACGGAAAACGTGGAATCTAAATAATATACTGTTTCCCTGCTCTGCGGCTATTGGCAATACATTTTTGTCATTTCATCTGCAACAGACGATCATACATATGTGACGGATTATCGATATTGGTAAGCAGATGTCAAATTTTCATTTAAACTATATATGTATGATGAATATAAAACGAAAGTACCGTAGTACGATCTCTTGAATTGATCCTAACTTCCCAAATGTAAAACATTTGCAGTAAAAGACTTTCATTGAAACTTTGACATTAAACTCATGTATTTTGATTAAAATAAATACAGCTAGGTAGCAATAGCAGTGGAAGCCCGGATTTGCAAGCCAAATGAGGGAAAGACAGAATTCTGAAAAGGAGCATGTTTTTCATTTCCCCATATGCATGTGTATCACCATGGACATCTAATGTATGTATTAATATGCGTATGGTTGTTGTTTATAATTGCTATTGTATATAAAAAAAAAAGTAAAAGGCAATTTAACTACTAATATTTTGTTTTAAAGAGTTAAATATATATAATGCATTTATCAAAAATATAATTTTTCAGCTTCAAACATTATCATATAAGCACTACTAATCTTATATCTACATATTTAGCATAGACTTGTTCCTTTTTTAATTTTTCTTCGTGATTTTTATTAATTAAAAAATTGATCCCAAGATATTTGAGATCATGTAAAATAAAGAAAGACAACTCTTAAACAGGATCTTTCATACCAAGATTTTTGCAATAATTAAGTATTTCCTTTAATTTTTCAATTTCATTCAATTTCTTTTCTTCATCCCATTAACCAACGAATATTGTTTATATTTTCAGGTTTTTGTGGGATTTTGTCCAGCAGTTTGCCTTAAAAGAATTTTTTTATATTTTAGTTTCATATTTATGTGGATTCCAATAAAAATCATGCAAACTTCATTCATGATTTTTTTGTTTTTCATTTCTAAACTTAATAACATTTCACTTTCGTAAGAATTTTAAAACTTAAATGTTTAAAAATTTGATAAATAAGGGGTTATCTGGAACCAGACTGATATTTTAAAAATTCTCTAGAAAATAGTGTATTGTATTTTGAGGTCTATTATTGTTGAATACTGTGCCTAGTATTAGTAACAAATGCATGCAACAAAAATCTCCTACACTTATTTGGTGTAGAGATCCACCTTAATGTGTAAGAACATGTTTTGTCTGGTAATTGGATTTATGATGGCTTGACAGTGTCATGATGATGTTGGTTTTAACAAACTGATGAAACTCTATAAAATCTTTCAAATGTTACTCTCCAAAACATTTCACGGACACTTTTCCAATGCATTTGATGACAAAAATATAGGAGAAATTTTAACTCGGTGACTGTTTAAGTCTTTGGAATTTTAACGTTCTGTTGACGTAAATCATAACACAGCAAAAATAATATGCATGAATTTTAACAGTAATAAAGTTTTGCTCAGGTGACTGACCCCCCCTCCCCCCTTTGGGTATTTATTTCTTCTCAAATCACGTAATCTCATGTTTCATTTATTTTTTAAGAAATCAAGTATTGTCTACAGTTCGGATACTTCATTCGAGGCCAATATACAGAGCTAATCGTTGTCCAGAAAAACACATCAAATGGTTCTGAAACATTGTTGTGGAGCTTCGAAAGTCCAGATATTTTAGGGACGCACGGTTGGAAAGAATTCAAGTTGTCTTTCTTTGGAAATCCTCAAACAAACCTGGTAAGGGTGTTTGTAATATCGGTGTAATTTTAACCAAATATTGACCATAATTACATGTGAAAGTTTTCATGTACTACCAATATTCGGCATATATTTTCAATAATTTTGTATTTTTGTGCTAAATAGAGCTAAATTGAACATGTGAAACATATTTTAGGCTGTTAAGAATGTTACATTAAAAGTTTAAAATTATCGATTTAAACTTAACTATAACAGAAACAAATGCATTATAGATAAAAATCCACATTTTAGGTTATCAAGGGGAAATCATCATATGACAGCGGCCTTATGGCTATTGATCAAATCAAAGTACACACCGGAAACTGTATGTAGCTTCATATATCTCCGGAAGAACATCAACATGTATAATTCAGAATAAATTGAATCAACAACTGTATACATGTATGTGTATCGATATATCGACCATAGAATAGTTGTATATTAATTCAAAATGTTTTACCATTAAAGATGATTTTGTGTTATTTTTTTTATTGTTGTTTGATTATCTTAAAAGTCACGATTTTGGTCAAATTCTATTTATCTGTTTTTATTATTTACAATGCTTAAGGAATGCATTTCTAATTATCAAATGAAATTTGAGAGTCAGTCGTTGAGTTATAAGCAAGATACATCGCTCACAATTCTTTGTCATGTAAACAAGGCTCGTGTCTTGTTTTTGTTTACATAGGTTCAATATACCAGTAAAAAATTTTTTCAAGCTGATTAAACTATGTTCTTTTTCATCATTTTAAGCATAAATAAACAGTTCCTAACGTTTAGCACATTCGTCTAAAACTGGAATTTCACTTCAACATTTAAAATGTAAACAAGCTTGTTTACATAGCAAAGAATTGTAAGCTCTGTAACTCGCTTATTACTCAATGAATAACACTCAAATATTGGTTGCCTATTAACAATGCCTTACTGAAGCGTGACCATGCCATTTAAATCAAGATATATTTCTTTACCCTTGACATGTCTTCAAGCTTCAAAAAAAAAAAGAGGAATTATTTGGATTGTAAAATTGAGTACTGAGTAATCAAAATCACGTAAAGGTAATTAATTATTGATGCTTAAAAAAAAAATACTTTTGTTTATCAAAAGAATAGCGTTAGTGAAAAATATAATTTCTTCAAATTATATGTATACACGCTCAGATTAAAACTGAAGACCGCTCTTATGTAGGCACAGTCACACGTCACACAGGTATACAAACCCTTTGATTTCGTTACACACCCGACTGCATGCCTGAAACTAAGTGGCCGACGTGTAGTATTCCTTTCGTTGTCTTAGATGTTTTAATATTGATTTATAACCGGGTTTTCCAAAGGAAAAATCCGGTTATTGAAATGGTGAAAATGGTGGCTGCCAAAAGAGTACCCTTATTGTACAGATAACTCCTCCTACAGTTTCCAGGATAGGAAATCATTTATGAAAGAACTTAGTCAGTTTTTGGCAAAATATTGCATATTGGGTACCCCTAATGTACGGATAACTCCTCCTACAATTTTCAAGATAAGAAGTTGTTCTTTTGCAGATGGATTGAACATATATCAGAGGTGTGCATATTGCTAGGATTTTGATTTTTGATAATTTATGAAAAAAAAAACAGCTGTTGAATATAGTTATTTTCTTGCAGAATATTGCTTATAGGGTACAGCATTTCTCTGGATAGGTATTGTTTATCAATTCAGGGTTGACAAATGGTTATACAGGTACAGTTCACATAAAAGAAAATCCGGTTTGCTGTCACTTAATTGTTTGTTTTTGTTTGTGCCTATTCTGTTTGTAAATAACACATTGATCTGTTTATTTGATGTTAGTATTCTCCTGGCTTGAAAAAAA
>WFKH01010211.1:50233534-50249328 GCA_016163765.1 Magallana hongkongensis | reverse complement strand
ATGTTATAATGTTCAGCAAAGTAGAATAGGTACCTGGTACTTGTATCAATGTCAAAATTTATATGGCATTAGTTTTCAATTAGACAATAAAAAATTAGAGTGTGTGTGTGTGTGTGTGTGTGTGTGTGTGTGTGTGTGTGTGTGTGTGTGTGATGTTTTAAATTCAAAATTTACAACATGACATATTCATAGAAACGGTACGCCGATTTACCCAAATGGACCCAGAAAAACCCCCCCAACTGTAGATACTAGTAAGAAGCAGTGGTTTAATCATACTAGAATAAAAATATATATACGGATGCTTTTCTGAAAGCTGTAATGGACTTAAGTTGCTGACAATTTAATTTCCCGAGAGTAAATGAACATCTACGTATTTAAACATTGAATTTTTAGTTTAAATAGACCTAAATTATAAGAACAAGATTTAAAATGCAAGTCTTCTCGTGCTCACCGGCCCTTGAATACTGAAAATGAAATAAAATCTAAAAGTAACCCCTTTATTGTTGTTTTAAAATTTAAAATTTTATTTTTGATTTATACTTTTTTTTTTACTTCTAGAGTATTCAAATTAAATTCGTTACTACACACTCAGTCATTTAGCAGTCAGGGTTCTTTATCGTTCCAAAGCCTGTATGTCATGACGCGGACAAACAATACATATTTAATTTTCTGTTTATAGTCTCAACGTATTTAGTAGTTAAAATATACGTTGCTATTGGTATCTTAAATTAAGGATATTGACACTCACTGTGATGGCCGTTCTTCTACAAAATTATTATGCTATTAAAATGATATTTTTTTATGTAGAGGGGGTGGGAATAATGTTTGGGGAGGGGGTACGCTACGTTCCTACGAATGAATTTTCTCCCTTTTTTCAAGAGGGCACTTGATAACTTATCGAAAATATGAAATAAAATCTACAAATAAATTACAATAGATCTTTAACCCCTTTAAAGACCTTCTCCATCTTGATATAGATGGGTTTGGTTTTTATAAAATGTTTGTTTTAGGTAATTTTTTCGGACAGAGGGTATAAATCAGAAATATGTCAATCGACATAATAAAACGCATACAAAAAAGAGAGGGGAACTGTATTCGCCGATTTTAGAATTTGTTATTAAGAAAGGCAAACAATATTGGTAGAATCGGCACTGTCTCCAGCGTTTGCCTCATACATGTAACTAATTTTTAATTAAATGAAATAATTCGACAGCATGAGTGTTGATGTCTTGTAAACAATTTTGATCATGCTACATATATTTTCGTCGATAAGAATAGAATCGGCGTGAAAATAGGCTGAAAATGAAATTTACGCTCATTCCGTTCTGTTCCGTTGAATACCAATATCCACACGGGTAATGGTATTTTGCGGAACGGAACCAGAATTTTAAAAATAAGTCAAGTACTGCAGACATTGTGATTTTAAAGATGTTATACTTGGGAATGTGTTTGGTTTGTTTTAAATCTCTAACTAATATAGAATATTCTTTTGCTAGCTTAAACCAGCTAGTAAGTTCTGCCGTGAAAGTACTGTAATGTGTTAATATTTTTCTTTAAACAACGAATTTAAACATAAAAACTAAAGATCAATCTTATTTTGAAATGTAATGAATAAAAAAAAATGCTCATTTATTTAAAATTTCTATTCCCCCATTGGGTGACCCTTTACTGGTTTCGTTCCGTTCCACAAAGTACCAACAGCCCCTGAATCCATTTGGGTAAATCAGATTACCGTTTCTATGTATAGATAAAGGCCGAGGGTATCCGTGTTCGCATAACGAAAATGATGTTTCAACATAAAGTAATGGAGCGTGTACATCATGGAATAGAGAATTGACCTACAGCGAAGACTTATTCACATCACGTTATTAAGTTTAGACATAACGTAATAAACTTATGACATCAAATTATAAAGTGTTGACATAATAAAACGATATATTTACACCATGTAATAAAGTGTTGATAAAATGTAAAAATACATTTATATCATGGAATAAAATATTGGCATAATGTAAGGATAGATTTGCATTATGTAATACAGTATTGACATAATGTAAGGATACATTTGCCCCATGCAATATGGTGTCGACATAATGTCATGGTGTATTGACCTTGAGTTCTACAATATTGGTGTAATGTAAGGATTTTACATCAAGTTATAAAATGTTGACATAACGTAAGGATGATTTTACATCACAACGTAAAAAGTTGACATCATGTAAAGACATGTTTACTTCACCTAATGTGCTTTTGGCATCAAATAATGAAGATTTGACCAAGTGTAAAGATATATTCACACCACGTAATGGACTTTGACATCATGTAATGATAATATGACATAATGTATCTATTGTTTTATGCTATAAGGCAGCGATGGCGTTGCATAATAAACAAGAAGAGATATGGGTTACCCATCATCCAAGATATTCGACTTTTAATTTACTTGAATTTTCACTGTGCTTATATAGCCGATCTTTTAAGTTAAAATCACTGAACTTGTTAAGAAACTCTTCATGTCCATCGGAAATATTGCCACCAGTCTGAGCCACCAGCAAACAGTGCACACATCAGTGCTAAACAGTGTTTACGCGATCAGAAATATGTTGCATGTGTTGCATGACCATTCCGTCATAAACAGAAAATAATACAAACACTCTTACACAATAAATGATTAAAATACATGGTGTGATAACGAACAATAATCATTAAAGTAACATAGTGTACATAAGCAATATTTATTAGTGAAAAAATTGTCAATCGAAGAAAAAACTATATTTTCGTGAAAAAGAATGAGGAGGAAGCTAGCGTAGGAAGATAAATACTTCTCATACACATTTATTGGGGAAAGGTGATTTTATAAAAGTAATTTACGTTAATTTTATTTTCATCCACGTATACATATACATCGATATTCTAAAATTTTGGGTTTATCCCTTCAACTATTTTATAAGAATTGGTAACAACGTAGTGCCATTAAAAATAAAAGTTTCTTTATTATCAGACTACATAAGAAAGTGTATGGAATTATTTTGTGTTATGTGATGCTAACTCTGATGTGAAGGCGTTTTCTAGTTTCACTTTCTTTTTCAGGCGTTGATTTTGTAGGAAAACGAATTTGACATCAAGCCACGAATTTTTTTTCTCTTCAGTTTGAGGGGTCACTTGTTGCTGAACGAAAATTAGGGAGAATGCTGTGCGACATGTTAACATGATCGGCTATGGAGAATGTATTAGTGGACTATACCCATTTGTTGTAATGTTGTATCTGCTGAACTGGAATGGAACTATTATTGTCAGCGCAGTTTTGTAAAGAGTACCTGACTATATTAATTAAGAAATAAACAGCAATTTAAAAAGTTCACCGGGATATGAAGTTGGTTGGTCACGTGATCAAATCCTGTGAAGCCCGAAGGGCTTCTCAGTAGATTTGATCACGTACCAACCAACTTCATATCCCGGTGAACTTTTTAACATTGCTGTTTATTACATATATTTACGTTTGAAAAAGACAAATCATTCAGAACTGTTAAAATTACCGAGATTTTATGTTTGCAATAATTCAAGCGACAAGCGATAAGCGCGTGCTATGATCATTGTAACGTCACGAAAACGTTCATACAGAATTGAACGTTTTCGCTTTTCTATAAGTTCATATAAGGAAAAATATTTGCAAATGTAAATATTATATCTTAAATAGATTGATATAATTATAGATAGTAAGCACTGATGAATGTACATGTATTAGAACATAGTAAATTCATGATAAATTCGAATAACGATATAAAGAACAAAAAGCAATTATTTTATCAATGTTGTATTACATGTATTACATCGTAAGTACTTTTTGGACTTTTAACTGGGGTAGATTAAAGAAAAAAACCTGTTAAACAAGTGTTCCTTTCGTTATTTTATGAAGAATATCTGCAAAAGTTGTATATACAGATACAAAAATATTTGTAAAATAATAATCGTTGTAAAGGGCACTAAAATTGAGAACTTGTAAACTGCTTCGAAACATCAGATCTTTCACAAAAAGCACATAAACAAGATTATGTTTAAACGTTACGACCGGATCACCAAAGCTTATGGCAGCAGCCAATCACAGAACGCAACTTATCAGGGATTCTGTCAAGAGTTTATCGTAAGCGGAGTGGGCCAAAACCAACATTATTAGGGACATCATTAATTTGATTCGAAACAACAAAACAATACGTCTCCTACTGGGCGCCAAGCGTTGTTTTGGTTTTTACTCAACAGAAATGAATTTGGTGTAGCTCATCAGAGCTGTTTTTCTTTTTCAAACCCGTCACTATTCTTTAGTACACCGCATTTGTACAGTTAGCGATGTATTAATCTTCTCTTTTGCTACCCTTTCGGTTTTTACAGAAGCAGTGCGTGGTACAAGAAAAACGTTAATAGTTCTTTAATTTCATCTTCTCGGAAGATTATTAGTACATGTTGTTGATTATAGTTTTTTGTCCAACACTTCAAAAGTTATAATTGAACTTTAATTGTTATTTATTTCAAGTTTGGGTCTTTAAATGTATATTATATGTTGGCACATACTTCAGATTGGAATTTATATTATCAGTTGATAAAAAAACCCTATCAATATTTATAATAAATTATAAGTAATATCTTAGCTTAAAGTTTTAACAACCGTAAAGTTGATATTGTTTAAAATTTGTTTGTTTGTTTTTATATTCTAAACAACTGAAATTAAAATTAAATTACAATCCTATATTTTGAACACAATGTAAATAAAAAAAAAAATCCAGGTAAAGCATACACCATTTTATATTTAAAATTATCATATGAAAACCATATTGAAAAATTTTGAAAATTCAAAATAGTCATTCGCACAAATTCTCATTTTGTCTGTTATTAAAGATATGACATACAATGTACATGTATAAAGCACACAATATGGATGACTTACATTATAATCATCAAATCAAATGTAATTAAGTTGGTAATGGACACTTTTGAAAAAATAAACGCTGTCACTCCATCATCATACATCCATTCATTATCAAGAATTGTTCTCATTGTTTCACAGGAGGGCTCTGAGGGTATCCCTGGGGTTGTCCGTATGCCTGAGGTTGTCCGTATGCCTGGGGTTGTCCGTATGTCGTTTGTTGTCCGTAACTGACTGCTACCTGAGGCTGGGCTTGCTGTCCGTATGATGATGTTGCAGGCAAACTCCTTCTACGACCTGATATATACACAAACTTTGCTAAAAAATAATCATACTTAATAAAATTCTACTTCCGCTCAATCTAACAATAAACGCGCAACAGATCTTGGAGTAAGCTTGCATATCTGAAGTTATACCCACGTGACTTGGTGATGAAGCGAATTTAAACAAATAAATAACATTGCTCTATAATAAAAGAAATTGTTGTAGTCAATCTATTTAGCAACAGATGAAGATGATAATTGGTTTTTATCAATTAAAAGTGTGCTTTGAGTGGAGAGGACGTTTCAATCACCAAACTCCACATCACACCGCCATGTTTATACAACACACGTATTGAATCGTAGAAAAAATGTGTAAAACGTTCTTAGATTTCCGATGATAACGAAATACATCATCTAGAAATAGTTACATTTTTAAGACCACAAGTCCTTACGTATGTTGTAGATTTTACTTACTGCCATCGGTCACTCTTTAAATCTTAGCAAGGTATACCTCCAATTCAACTACTTACGATAACAGACGCAGCAGACGACACAGCTGATGATGAGGACGATGGCGCCGACTATTGGACCGACAATGACTCTATATTAAGGATAAACAACAAACTGGACAAAGAGTAGATATACCGGTAAAGGAAATATCAAATAATATCCAATCAAGTTTCAAAAGAGCATTAAGTTACTTTTGCAAAAAGCAAGAGTCTTAAGACATTTAAAAAAAAATAATTTGATTTTTGAAAACATTATCCTCATTTTTATGTTCTTCAACGAAATAGTCTAATTTTACTATGATTTTGTTATTGCTAAACTCAGTATCAATAAACAAAATGGCTGAAGAACATTATGCCAATGACTAGAAGAAACCCAACCACACAACCTCCCCAGTCCAAAACAAAAACAAACACACAAACAAACAACTGGGACCAGTGGAAAATACTAGTATTCCAATGCACAAAAACAACTCCTCAAAGCTTATTTTGCGTGGAAAACCGATTCATTAATATATTATAGCTAAACAATTGATTAATGCAATTAAATTATAGAACGTTATCATCACTTTTATACTTTTTAGGCTAGGATGTTTCATTCTACCCTTTTATGATCTCCCATATGCTCGATGATTGAACAAACAGAACCTTTATAGGTATGTTTATATTGTTTTAATTATAACTCAATTTGCTAAAATGACGAAGTCTTATATATAAATTCTGTTATATTACTTAATGTATATAGATGTCTTTACATAGCCATTTCTTTATTTTGTTGATTTGATTTGAACATATTTTATTGTGTGTGTGTGTGTGTGTGTGTGTGTGTGTATATATATATATATATATATATATATATATATATATATATATATATATATATATATAACACATACATATACAATTGGTTAGGACACAATTTCTAGCAACTTACGAGGTCTTCACCATTATTTTGTTATTTCAGTTTAAAACCTTAAACAAATAATTTTTACCAAATATATATTTCGTTGCAGATTTAATGTCAAAAAAGTAACAGGAAAACATTTTAAATATGATCAAATGAATATTCATCACTGTTACAAAGGTTTTATTTATTGTTACAAGTGAAATGCTCAGGTTTATTTATTCCTTTGCAACATCAACTAGTATCATCATCATCATCATCATCATCATCATCATCTTTTTTATGAATCAACAAATAGAAAGAAGTGTGTTGTTTTTAAATATATAAGAACGTACCCAATGCTGATACAAGTCAAGGTTCCGGTACAGATGTACCCATCCGGACAGCAGTATATTGACCCTGTGCAGCAATGATACCCGGATAACACACAATCGCTGTCCGAATTACACGCCAAATCACCTGAAAGAAAAACGGGCTCAAAGATCAATTTACTGACTGTACACGTGACACAGAGGCACATGTTTGATCGCGTCTGTGCTGAAAGAATCTAAGAAATTAGTGTTCTGAACATACTATGTTTCATATGTCTGCTTTCACTACTTTATAAAATGTCACAATGAAAAAAAAAACCCCAAAAACAATCAGAAATATATATATATGTTTTTCAAATCATGACGGAACAACATACCGATTGCAATGACATTAAAATAATCATTTGAAATTTTTCCTTGTTGGTAAAAAATCTTTTTCGCCGATAATTCATTATTCCCGAGAAGAGCCAAAATATGCCCGATAGATTAAGGATAAGCGTTATTTGCAAACATTTTGAAATTCAATGTTCATATGTTATCAAGACAAGAAAATGTGACCTAAATTGATAATAGGTCACAATACAGAGATGGCCAGTTCAATTATGGAATAAAATAGTGTCGACTGGTCACGATTTAACATTCCATTCCTCATTTATATAGATGTGTCTATACTGTTGTTTGAATGCATAAACAATACATGAAAATTAAAGTTGTATGAAAAGATACATATAATGTTTTGTAATAAAACTTAATTATGTTTATAAACTGAAAAGATTATAATGGATACTATTTGAAATGGAATTTAGTTTTATGTAAATTTCTGATAAACAAAATTTATAACGAGAACCATTAATGTTGTTAATACATCGAAATGAACGCAGATCAGATTCAACAGGCCACCCAGAAAATATTTCGAGAAAAACATTTGAGATGTCTATAAAACTATACCTAATAGAATACTCTATATTAATATAATTATTAACAAGTAAAAAAAAAATGAGTTCTTACCTTTTACAAAGGCGAGAGAAAGAAATCCAAGTATTATCAATAAAGGTTTAGCCGCCATGTTGCCTAGTTGTATTAACGTTTATCTACAACGCCTGGGTCGGTCCGCCAACTATGATTTCATTCTGAGGGTACATTGTGCATAGGATTGTTTGTTTGTTCTTCCGTTCGTATCAGTTATCTAAAAATGTCCCCTAACAATTTGATTGCGTAGGAAATCCAGGATTGATATTGAGTAAATATAAGTCAGGATATAATATGTCAAAATGTTTTATCTTATTTTCCCATTCAAACATTGACGTGCATAGCTACATGAAGATCAACCATTTTTTGGACGTGCATTGCTTAAGAAAAATCCTGGTTAACTACAAAGAACTATAGACGTATTGACACTGCTACAGTATGTTTAATTTACAAACCAAGCGAGGTTTTTTTAATATGCGGATGCATTGATAAAGTAAGATGAGCAGCGTTTAAAACAATAAAATACTGTACATACATGTATATGCATATGAATTTAAAAAAAAAAATTGACAAATTGAATTTTTGTTTCGGGTATTGTAAATTTTTGTTTCCTTATGTCACAAACTTTATCAGTAAAAGGTATTGCGCAAGGATATAACCTCAGTTTTAGGCTTATTTCTCGGTCACATTTAATTCGATCGCAGCTAGGTTAAGGCCTCCCATAGATTTCACCTCATGAATATCACGTGACATTTCATGACGTTAGCTCCGCCCATTATTCATGTTTTCATCTTTTTCCTACCATAATACCTACTTTCGATATAGTAAAGCGATCGCTGTTAAAATTTATCGATTGATTGCTTTAAATAATCATTTTGAATTTTATTTTAAACAATATTGAATCGAAAATCTGTGACTAAAGGCGTTTATTATTTCTTAAAATTGCATTGTCGTTTGCTTACCATCCGCGTCAACACGGCGCTTTCACTCGCCTTGTTTTGGTTGCGAACAGCTGACAGCGGTGTGTCAACATTTTCATAAGATGCATGGCCTGCAAGACGCAGAGAGTGGAAAATGCAGCTCAACCATCGTTTAAGAGATATAGTAGCTTCCTATCATATCGCGGATTCTATGGTATCGCGGTATTTCTGATTACGTATAGAAGCACGCGCTGAAATTGACATTTGACGGCGGGATATTTTTAAACATAGTAAACAGAGACACGCTGAACATCACTGAGGTATATAATAGAGGAAACTCACAATAACATTAGTTTCTGGAAATATATGCATATGAATAGATTTTTTAACAAATTAATTTAACTACGGTACCGCGATATCATAGGACCGCCTCATAATAAAGGTATGTTTTAATACAGGATATGTCGTGTTGACCTTTTCTTTTCAAAACATTTGCTATTTTCAGTCCATGCAGGGTACCTACACACGTGTTGTTTTGAATTCTAATTTCTAATTAGGCTATACATTTATTTCTTTTGTGTATTGAACTACACACCAGACACTGTAAACATTGCACTTGAAAGAGGTGGGGTTCCCAGGGTACACAATTGTAGAATGCTGTACAAAGTGCATGCATGTATGCATGGTGATTACACATGTTTTGCACTTCAGTAAAATTTTGGATCTTAAATGATATAACTCATTTTGCTGGATCTGTGCTTACAGTAGATATCTATAACACTGTTTTGAATTCTTATTTGTTATTTTGCCATATAGGTACATGTGTGTCTTAGTTTGTATTGAACTATTTTATACACACCATAATAGGATACACTGTAAACATGTGGGTCCCATGGTACACAAGTGAAGAATGATGTAATCATCATGTGCATGTATACACCATGATTTATGAAATATGTGCAGTAATGCTTCATAATAATCTGATAATAAACCCCAACCAGTAAAATCCAACATATGTGGTGGTCAGACTCGGCCGCTTTTGACCAGACTCCATAGTGGCTAGATACTAGTAATATTCAAGGGGCACAAGCTTGAAACTGACCTGGTTTGTTCCTGATCCACATGTACATATGTACATTCATACAATAACATATACATTTCCTCAATAGCAGATTATTTTTTTAATTAACCAATGTAAAACTTATATGCTATTCCACAATTTATTTATGTATTTTCTTAAAAGAGGATTTTAATTTTAAAATTGGAAAGAACTTCATATTACATTAAGGTCAGAATTTTAGGGTATTTATATGTTCCCTGATATTCATAATAGAGTCTTTTCAGGATTTTTTTTTTTTTTAACAGAATCATTTTAATTTGTTTTGAGTCATGGTTTATCTTTATGTAAATACATATTGATTCATTTCTAGGTAAAGTTTCGATGCATAGCACATGTACATTGTATACAAACAATTTTGTGTGACATTATGGACAATTCATTGATAGAAAAAAAAATGAAACTAATGGAATTATAATTTAGTCAAAGATTATTTCAAGAAGAGATATACAGTATATCAAAAGAAATTAAATATTTACAATCACACTTTGAGTAAAGCAGACTTTCTCTCTCTATCTCTCTTTCTCAATTTGATGTGTGTTAATAGTTTATACCTAAGATTTGTACTGCTATCTTGTCACATGCACAGATCCAGAAAAAATTTCCGCGGGGGGAGGGGGGGGGGGGTCCGAATGGTAATTCTGTTTTCCATGGGGGTCTGAGGCATATTTGTGATAATTTTACAATCGAAATTAATTTTTTTTTATTTTCGTAAAACTTCCCCCTTCTAGATCCGCGCATGTTGTTATACTTATAACACTGCATGGTCAATGTATTTTTTTTTAACAAATATTAATGTATTTGCTATGCATATGTTCCCACAGCTAATTGATTTTTTTAAATTTTAATTTCAGCCCAACATGGACCTGCTACCACCTGGCGACATGGGTCTTGCGGGTCGATTCTTGTGTTTTCAACTCTTGAGGTTACCCTGTCATCCCTACCATATATTCCCTGTGTTCTACAGACTATTTAATGAAAAATTAATCTGATAATGCATAAACATGATAGATAAAAAAGTGCTCATCATCATGCTTTGGTGTATTTTGAATGAGTTAAGACATTATTAAAAAAAAAATTAAAGCTGTTTAAAAAAATTACAATTGTGAGTTTTGAAATTTTGTTTTTCAAAAAAGTATATATTGTTTTCTTTATTTTGTATTCATTTGATATCATATGCACTATTTTTATGACAATTTTATTCATCTAGACAAATATTAGGTTCAGTGTGTCTTTAAAAGAATTGTGTATCTTAATATGATGAAAAAAATATTATGACTTTATGGTAGAGATACTCTTATAAGCAAGATTACTTTATATTGATCGAGGCAGAGACACCATGCACGGATCCAGAGCATATTTGCGATGACTTTACTATGTATATTTAATAAATGTTCATTTTCCAGGGGGGTTGGAACCACTCTGACCCCTCCTCTAGATCCGCGCATGGACAATATTAAATTACATATTTAATAAGCAGGGGTGGATTAAAGCAGGCATGTAGCATAAGATTGGGTGGGGGGTGGGGGAACTGGTCCCCCCTGCTTTTTCTCACCGAAAACATTTTTTTTTAATTTACATATAAAGAAACGAATTATCATGGAGTTGCCCCCCAACTGTTTTGAGAGTATGTAAAGAAATTTAATTTTTTTTTTGCTTGTCAAGAATTTTTGGATGAGTCTGCCCCCCCCCTTTCAAAATCGATCTTACGTGGATCTGGCTTCTTATTTCCTTTTCTTTAGCCTGTTATCTATACACTTAAATTAGTCTGAAGTTATATGAGGAAAACATTTATAGAAAACCAGCTCCCACCCCAGACCTTAGATCCGCGCATGTGGTTTTCTGATTCTGTTTTGGTGCATTGAGGAATTCATCACTCCATTCTGTTTAAACTGAACAAAAACTAATAGATTGGTAATATTCCTGTGTATTTTACGAATTGAAAGGTTCAAAAGGTTAATGAAATGTGCAGATAAGGAATAACCAACAATTAACAATGTAAATCTTTAAATTTTCCGCGCTTCACAACGCCAGATTATCTGCCCTTGATCCATTAGACAGCTCGCTTTTAACTTTTATCTTTTATCTGTGTATATAACTTGTTTTAATCTGCTCACCATGGAATCTCGAGCACTGGAGTCACGACACTCAAAACTGAGTTTACTCCACAAAGGGAAGAAGAAGAAGAAGAAGATCCTGATCATCAGTGCGTTTGAAAATCGGCTAATTTGCATAAATTCATATATATCTGTCTAAAATTGCAAAAGTTCAACGATATCCCGTCAGTTTTAAGGATTGTGTTTAACTTTTTTATTTTCATCAAATACCAGTGATTGTAAAAAGTGCTGGGAGCAAGTTGTAGCTTAAAGGGAAATATTTTTTGACAAGTGAATTGACTCAGTTATCGACAAAATTTCTAAAACTTGAACGATCAATGCTAAAGTTAAGCATGATGCTGGTACTGCTATAGTTGCTCCCAGCACTTTTTAGATTAAACAATTAATATTCTTTTAAGTGATATAAACAACAATTTAATATTTCATTCGTATATCGTTGAACTTTTGCAATAAATGAAGTCAAATGTAGCTGCTCTATTTTTAGCGTATCACGTGATAAACAGCTGATGCGGTGACTGTGTTCCGGTGAAAAATGTAGGGGAGATCGGTAGTAACATAATGATGTATAAACTTGATCATTGCCATATTTGGATGAGTTTGTATACTTTGTCTGAAATTAAGTCGGTTTTTAGTGCATTTATTTCATACAGTAATCCATGGGCGTCCTTAACCTAGCTGCGATGGTCGGCGAACAAATTTCCCTCGTATCGTTGGCTGCAGAGACATATGCATGATCGCCCGAAATAGGTATCGGAAAAGGCGCAGTAGTCAAATTTATTCCGATTAAAAAATTGCACCGAATCTTCGAAAGTTTGAATATTCATTTGTCGGTGACTCGTCACTCGTTCATCCAACGTTGAGCTACATTTTTATTTTTACGGTCGGCCAATTAATAAACAAATAGTACAATTGTTGAATATTCACTTGCAACTACGTGGGCATTGCTTTAATTTATTGACGAAAAAATCTGAAGCATGGCGTCGTGCATTTGGTATCGTCCGATAGACGGTAGATGTTTAACGTAATCCGTTAAGCGGTCGGTCATTCATCAGCCGATTTTTCAAAATTGCCTGATTGACCAGTCGACTGAGTCGTCAATAGGTGTCTGCCGGTGTAAAGAAGAATAATGACTCCCGCAGAATAATGACTGGGGGTCACTTTTCGACGTAGAACAATGACCCCCCAGCTGCAGAATTTTTGGATTATTTTGAAGAAAAAAGACCCAGGGGTCATTTTTCTTCATGTTAAACAAGAAGAAAACTGACCCACATAGAAAAGTGACCCCCGTCATAAACAAGAATAGATATGGGTAACCCTATTTATCAAAAAGCTGTCAATCGGAGAATGACATATATTTTCGTGAAAAAGACTGAGAAGGCAGCGAGCGTAGGAATATGAATATTTCTTAATTGAATATTGCAGCCAACTACATTCTTTGCCATTGCCATTTTCCCTTCCTGATTGACTTCCAGCCAATATTAATTGATAACACCAAATGTATGTTTACATATTTATTACTGAAACAACCATAAAATCATACAATACATAAATGTTGGATTGAAATGGCCGCAAATTTTGCAGAAGTCAAGGGAGACAACTAGGATACCTTAACAAAAATGGGCAAGCTAGTGACCTCGCTTATGCGAGTGCCATGAAACCCCATGCCTGACACGCATGGTGGCTTTTACACCCTGCCTCTGGCTTGCTACCTGGTTTAACTTTTTAACACCACCAGCTTGTAGCCTCTCCTCCTTTTTATAGAGGTAGAGGGGGTCTGACCACTGAAATGCTGCAGACCCCAAGCAGTTTAGGAACACATTACACACATTTGCTCAATGGCATTTAACTTCCATGTTAACACACCGCCATGAGACCCCCTCATGCTTTATGCAGATGGGCAGAGACAACCAGGTTAAGCTAGTGCAGAGGTTATGTCTCCATTGACCCCGCCACTAACATCGATATGATGTTCCCCACTAAAAAATTTGCCCTCTTTAAAAAGTGTGTTACTAAGGGCCTAAAGTATGTTCTAATCTACTCAAGTGTACTGCACTATAAAAAACAACTAATTCATCCAAAAATCTTCCCCTTTACCCTTAAAATGAATTCCAATTCCCCTTGGATATTATTTAAATAAGCCTTGTTTCCCCTTTCTGATAAATGGGTTCCATCGTACCTAAACAAACCAGTTTGGTGAACATTAATATTTTTGTCATGAACAATGCAACCCCCGTTTACTTCAGATGTAATGAATTTTCTAATAGCCTTGTTTACCTTGCGCCGTTTTAAATCAATCTTAGCCCCACCCTTGCCTAAGGGGGCCCCATGCCAGTAGAGACGGGGAAGCATAGTTGACCAAATAAGTAATGTTTTTGGAAGCATTACATTATAGCGATACAAACTACATTGAATTTCATGCGAAAATCGCAGTGCTGTGTTGCCAGCTGCTGTAAGATCATTGGATCCCGCATGAATGACCAATACATCAGGGTGTGGTTGGTTTTTAATCTCATCAGAAATAAGTTTGTCCAGGTCTTTCCAGTATAGTCCCCTTACTCCTTTCCAGGTGATCTCCACGCCAAGGTTCAGGTTCTTTCCACCTGGTCTCTTCACTGCTTCCTCCCCGGCCCAATACGGTATTGAGGTTACCACTATCCAGACCGTTGGAAATCTGGAATACTTTTGGCGAAATTAGCCTGTATTCCATTACAAATAACAATGAATTTACAATCTAATATAATTTTGAAAAGCCCTGGATTCCCATCTGCCTAAAGCTTTAATTTCTGATTCTGAAACCCCTTGTTTTGCAAGATCTGTAGCTCTGCCTATTCTAAAGCTATGTGGTCTAAAATGTCCCTGAATGCCCTTAAATTGGAGAGTCTTTTGCAGCATGCAATTAAATTGGTATCTTGTTGTGGCTTTGTCATCCATATGGGTAAAGAGAAGAGGAGAGCCGCTGTCGGGGCGTAGGCGTAAAAATTTTAGTACCCAACTTACTGGACACGTGTCAGCGTTATGTTGTCTAGATATGTGTAACGTGGTTGCATTTCCCATCTGATCTGTTTTTGACCTTGGAATTAAAATATTGACACTGTTTCCCTCAACTGAGATGTGTGCCCTGTGGATGGCCAAGACCTCGCTTACCCTAAGCAAACCGTGATATGTGATGGAAAAAATAGTAGAGAATAAAACACTCTCATAGGGGGATCTGCAAATAGATGGCAATGCTAATATGACCCTTTGTAAAATGGATAAAGTTAAAGGAATTCGCAGATCTGTTGTGACGCCTCGCTTTTTATGGAGACCCTGCAAGGCTTTTTTAACAATAAAGGATTGGGTGTTATCTTGGATGCCTCTTAATTTGTGAATATATGATAGAGCACTAATGTACAGAGCAGCTGTTCTGTACGCTGTACCTGAAATGGACAAATGAGCAATAAAATTAAGTAAGTGATCAATAGGAATGGGAAAAACCAATGTTAACCCACAACCGTTCAGAATTTTTTTGAAATTGGTCAAAGCTCCTTGATAGGCTTTATGTGTGTTTGTTGAAATGGAGCCCTGGACGAGCCTGTTAGCTTCAGTTCTTAAATTTCCCAAATGTTCTTGGGGAGTGGTGTTGGCCATGGGTCTGCTGTTGGTGCTAGCTGCCGGAATTTGCCCCACTGTGAACGAGAGAGACAATCCGCGATAGAATTTAACTTAGATGGTATGTGTTTTGCTTTTAATAAAATATTGTATTTGAGACATGTGAGAACAAGTTTCCTTA
>WFKH01010211.1:50203289-50228534 GCA_016163765.1 Magallana hongkongensis | reverse complement strand
TTTTATCTCACCTTGACCCCCCAAACTGTTGTTAATTTCTTTGGCTGATTTCAATAATAAACTTAAATCAATAAATTGTCCCTCCCATATTTTTTGCTTTAATTTCAAAGGCACATGCTGCCCTACATTGTCAAAACAACTAACTTCAGGTACTGGAGTAAAGTCAGAAAGATTCAAATCCAAAGAAAAATTTGAGCTCTCAAAATTACCAATATTGGGAAGCCCAAAGTCCTCAGTTCCGCTTTCATGGTCACTCACATCTGATGGTGGCTGTTGTTGGGGCAGGGGGGCAACATGGTGGGTGGCCTGAGGCTCGGTATAACCTGGCTTTTCTTGCCTTTGGAGATGGCGAGGCTTTTTATGACCCCTGCCCCTTGCCGGAGAGATCATGCCCCCCTTTCCCTGATTTCTTCGTCGTTTCGGTGGCATTCTGGGTTCTTGATGTACCTAAGATTTGAAATCTTTTCTTTGTGTGGCTTTCCTAGCCAGATGGTAGACAGGAAGAGGAAGTTGCTAACTTAGATAACTCTTACTGATGCTGACTATCTTAAATTGAGTAACCTGTACCTAGTTAAGTCATCCACCATGAGACAATGCTATTCAATCAATTAAAAGAGATTATCTCGTATTCATTTCAATAATCTGTATTATTTTACATTTTTGGGGAAAACTGATTTTTATATAAATTTTGATATTCTAAATATTTGCTTTAATTTTGTATTTGCTGATCATGAATGGAACTGTATTGTTTCAGAGCAATTGTGTCAAGAGTACTTGACTATATAAATTGACCGAATATATTAAAATGAAATATTAGATCTAAAAACGTTGGTAAAGTAAAAAGAATATCATTTGCCTGTAGTTCACATTATATATTTGTTTCTTTAAGTATACAAAGTTTCAATTGCTATTTTATCTAAAAGAAAATACATTTCATCTGTGATCACCGTGTAGGAACGGACTGAAGTATAATGTGTTACCTTATACAGAGTTCTTAACGAGGCTAGGCGGTCAACAAATTAACCATCAGATCTGCCTTAAACTTTAACATAAGATATTTTTGTTCATATACTAACATTCGATAAGGAAAAAAAATCCAAAATTTTACCTTTAGAATTTATCAGTTCCTATATCTTTATACAGAGCTCTTCTTTAGAGACGATTTAAATAGTCTAAGAATGGCCACGATCCCTCTTAATGTTACGATTTAAGGTTCATCGACACACAGAGCAATTTGATGGATCGATAAAAGAGGGTTTTTTTTTTTTTTTAAACAGGAACCAATATCGGTTTTGAATTATTTCATGTGTTTTTTTTTATGTATTTTTTAAGTGAAACGGAAACGGTATTTTAGAGCTTATGATTGAATAGATAGATCATTCGAGTAGTAATTCCTGACAGTGGAGTAGACTTTACATAAATTTGGTTTAATAAATAATTCTGGGAGCTGCATTTGCATACCCAGTACTTAGTTGTATAGAAAAAATATAAACATAAATGCAGGTATAATTCATGAACAATATAGAGGCTATTCTTTCATCGCCAATAAACAGAATTTCATTATATAGTGACTTGTATCTTAAAATAATTTCAATATGTTTTAAATCGCAATAATGAGATGCATGTTACTCGTTGTGATTAGAACTAAACTTCGGTACATTTTGCCAGTATCTTGCTAACGAAAGAATGTTTTTTTCCTTTTCTAAAATATACACATTCTTTCACTAAGTTTATATGAATATAATTTCTTATTTTTGTTACTTTCTGCTTACTGTAATAAAAACAACAAAATTGTAGATACTATTTTACATATTTTAAACAATAAATAAATTGAAAAACTTAATTTTTTCAGGGGGTCTTTATTCTACAGGGGTCACTTTTCTTCACGTCTAAAATGTGCTCATTTTTATGAAAATGACACTTATTCTTCAGGCAAAAGGGTAATTTTTTCTAAGTAGAATAATGACCGGGGTCATTACTCTATGTCGAAAAATGACCCCGGTCATTATTCTGCTTTACACCGGCCGACATTTAAGAAAATTCCAAATGCCTATTGTCGACCGACAAAACAAACTATCTGCCGATGGTCGGACGATGATTGAGGGTTGCTCGACGGACTATTCAACGACTGTTTCAACTCTAGACATCAGCCACTGACGCAGAAAAAAATTTATAACTTGGCACGACAGACACCGACGAAAAAAGAGGTCGATATCGGCCAAGACAACGGCTGATGAACTGCCTACTGTCACCCGAATTATCCCATTTTTGCATAAAAAAAACCCGTCGGCCATCGTTTTTTTTTGGAATTATGACTGGCATTTTAAAACTAGAAAAATGTCAGTATTTCAGGAATAAGGAATCATGATTCTTTGAGAATTATGAGGTGATAATTTCGGTCGGGGCGTGATCAAATCCAATAAAGCCCGAAGGGTTTTATGATAGATTTGATCACGCCTCGACCGAAATTATCACCTCATAATATTCAAGAATGATTCCTTATTACTTATATTTATACATGTATAATTTTCAGCAGCTGCACGATTAAAATTAGATTAAGTATGCGAAACCCCGCTTGCGCCCCTGCAATACATCATTTGAATTTATTGGACTGTATTGTATCGATTCGTTGTGTTACCACAGACAAAGACACTGAAAAATGTAAATATTACGATAACAAAAATGAACCGAAAACACTGCATTAAAAGAATATGTGTGTTTGAAAATAATAATAGACCTAATAATAACATACCTAAAATTATGCATCGTATAATTTTTTCTATTATCACAAGAGTATGGACTGACGCCGAGGTTTGTGCGATATCTAATGTGTACTGTACAGAATACCCATATTTCATCTTATACATGTATGTGTTTCTCTACTTGTTCGCACGCATGAAGGAGCATATTAAAATACAGTCTTTGTATCAAATCAATTGACGATATTGTTTTGTTTCAAGCTAAAAATGATATTTTTTTCGACAAACTTAGTTAGAGTCAGCTAATATTCGTGTTTAATTTTGATCTGGAGCCTGTGGAGAAAACTCTTACAGTGGATAGTATTATGGACGTGTAAGAAAAACAATTTGGTTTTACCTGAGATAGTGGGCGGAGTTTAAAAAAGCGTGGAGTATGTACAGACATCCCGTACTTTTTTAAAACAATAGAAAACACGCCAAGCTAAAGCGCAATGCACGGTACACATCGCACAGCCCACATTGCAAAGCCTTCGGATTGGTTGTGCATGGAATTGATTACAAACAAGAGGCCCATGGGCCACATTGCTCACCTCATTTTCGGCTTTTTAAATATTCTTAGTTATTTTCAGAAATTCTTAGTACCAACATTTAATCTCAGCAAATATCGGTAATTATTAGAACCCACAGAAAAAAAGTCGATACATATCAGTCTTTATCAGTTAACGACTGCAATTTATCAGTAACAACGGTATAAACATTAGTCCAACATTTCTTAGCATTGACAGTACTATATTAATGTATATAAAAAATTATAAGTAATATATGGCACTTTCGATTCAGTGCTTTTTGCAGCCAATAGTAAAACGATGAAATATTGGAGGGATAAAATTTTTTTTATTAAATTAATATCTTTGAAAACAATTTACTAGTATAGCCCGTTTGTTCTCATTGCTTCTATCTACATTCTAGTACTGTACAAGGCAAAATATACATGGATTTGTAAAAAAAAATATAACAAAACAATTGATCATTTAGATCCCAAGCTTGCCCAGTGTTTATGGAAATGACAAAAGTACAATTACGTTATACATGTAAATATCAAATCAAACGCAAAACTCGAAGTTGCAATTAACAAAGCTAAAAAATCCCACTAGGATAATCACATGTTTCAAAAAGCTGGCATATGATGTATGCAATTGCCCAGAAACCAGCATACTTTTTGAGTCTTATCATACTTGCAGTTGATTTAATATGTGTCTTATTCTGATTACAGTAGCTTTTGTAATTCCATGAAATGGTATTTGTCGAAGTGACTGAAGATACGACCGTAACGCAGCACGGAGGTCCCCCACAACGTGCTGACAGATCCCCAGTATCTGCCACGAGATGTCTCTGGTATCGAGTTCTACATATTTCCCGTCGTCATAGAGCAGCAGTGTCTGTAGGTCTATCAGTGACTGTAGACACTGGGACCGATTGCCTAGTCTGTGGTGACACAACGCACAAAACATTTCTGGCAGAATATAAGGTGAAATGTATAAGCAATTAAAACTGCTGTAATAGCTTGCTTCCTGTTCTAAAGTTAGTTCTTGAATATAAAGAAGATTAAAGTGGAGACGAATGTTGTCTGACCAATATCTTTTCATTCGGTTAGATAGAGACAAACCAACTACAGATTCATAGTATCTTTCCATATCTACTTTAAAACACATCATATTTCGCTGCATGAGTTTTGATTTTGTCGTCACTGCAATCCGAAGTGCCTCTTGATATCTACATGTTCTGTAGAAATACATCGCAAGGAACAACAAATTTGACTCATCACATAAAGTACCTGCCTGCTTTAGCATGTTAGAGCAATATCTGTCTGATTTATAATTCTTCTGATTGGAACAATCTGAGTAAGCATTAAGGTACATAAATGCTGTACATACGAGACCATCTACGGTACCATACTGTAATGCTAATTTTTGATATTCAGAAAGTGACAACTGTGATAGACTGACTATTGATTCTAGGGATATGAAGCAATCTTTTAAAGTGGGTGATGGAAGAGACATCCTAAATACTTCTTTTTTTATGGATATATCCATCTCTACGACACTTTTTGTGTCCCCCATCATTGGTAATATCCCAAAAACGTTTATATGTGTAAGTTGTTCAATAATTACTCTTAGCGTCTGGCTTTGGAGCAAACAAGACATACCACATTCGTAATAACCCATTAGCTGTTTTGTGAGAGATTGCTGTGCAAATCCAACCACTTTGTTTACGAACATGTTGTTTTGTGGAATGAAGAAGTTTGGAAACACTCCTCGTTGGACACAATCTAACAGAAATTCGAAACATTTCCAGAAACAATACAGCAAGTTATTTGGGTACCAGGAAATATGCCCCACTTGTATTAACCAAAAAATCGTAGTTTTTATGAAATATGAACACAGGAGTGATTCTGTTTTGCCATAATTTACAATCTCCGTAAGGAATATTTTTAAGAGTCCATAGCACAGAAATTGAGTATGATTCATGGAATATACAAGTTTTTGTTCTGCTTGTGAGAATGACAACCTCCATTCTAATGGATTTTCACCTGATGAAGTTTTACTACCGATAGGCACAAAGTGACAACCATTTTTAAGAATTTCGGCAAACACAGCTTTTGGAGGCCAGGTGTGGCGAATACATCTATGAACCCAATTTTTACTCATTCGAGGCCAATGAATACAATTGAAACAGAAAGCAATATCAATATTTATATATTCATTGCAATCTTGTAAACACGGACCATGAATTGAAAATGTTTCGTGACCTCTTGGCATATAACTGCGAAATGTATTTGCTTTCTGATTTTTGAACATTAAACTTGATATGTACCTGATACCATTTCTACGAATAGCAGATAAGTTAAGCAATTCGCTTAGGGATGAAATAAGCTCTAGTCTGACGAACCCTGGAGGTGTATCTATATCTTCTACTAATAAAATGGAATGTTTGGAAAGATCATAGATAACCCACTGAGATAGGTCAATGATCACTTTATTCCTGATATCCCAAAACATGTAGTCTTTGTCAGACGATTTAAAACGAAAACCTTCCCTAAAGCTACCGCTATACAATGCTTTCCCCTCGCATCGTTTATTGCATAACAACTCTTCTATGTCTACCACCTGCCTCCTCATGGTGATCTCTGTCGGTGTCCCAATATAACGACAAAGACCCACATACATGCCCGTCGATAATTGGGAAATATAAGACATTTTGTAAATATGTTGTCGATTTTTTCCAAGTTCAATAACTCATAACATATGTGGATAAGTCTCCAAGTTTACTAACTTTGATGTTGTTAAATACTTCAGACGTACATGCTCATCCTTTTAAAAAGAATAAGATGCTGTCAACCCAGCCAAGATGTTTATCGTTTTTAATGCATGTTGAAGGCTGTTTGCATATTGTTGAACGATCCACTTTAACTCTGAAACAGAAAAAAAAGTTTTGAAAATTAATTGGCAAAAAGGCACTATAAAAATGAAAATAGGCTGAAATATATTTTTCTCTATGGAATAATATGTATCCGACACTCATGAATATACTGGTATTACAATCAAGATTGAATAAACCAAAATGTATCTGCTGTTATTTTCACTAGCGGGATCGCAGTTTTCATTTCTTTGTATTTTGCTTGATTTTGTTGTCTGATGATTTCTGCTGCCATTTCCTTATAGCCTACATCCACCACTCTGGTCTTTGCTCTTTTAGGTACTATCCGCTGGGTATCAGTGTATTTAGGATTTGTATGCCTTTTTGGCATATTTCATGCAGCATGGTTTGCTATAAGTATGCGTCATAAACCTTTTTTCATTTGTATTACCCGTGTGTTAAGCTTTTACGTATCATAGAATATACTTATGAAACAAACTGCAATGAAACTCAAGAGTAAATCAAAATTAGAGTTTGCTAATAACATAAGAATGCAATTCTTGTACAACTAATAATGCATAAAACATTGTGGTTTACAATGTATACATAATACTCTAAATTATGCAATACACACTTTTTTCTAAAAAAAATATTTTTAACAGTAAAATTATAATGCTAAAAGAGGGGGCATATAGCAGATGATTTAACGAAGGAACTAACGACCTAATAGCACAACGTAATGACCATCCAACAATTTCCACCGTTTTGTATACTTTATGGCTTGGGTTGGCCAATTTGTTGTAGGAGATTCACATTTTCCAATTTTGATGACATTAGCAAGAAAAAATAGCATCGCAGCAAGGTTTGGAAAACGCAACATGACAGTTTTATTAACATCCGGTAATGTTTGTTTCGTGGATTTTAGTGATGTGGTAACTACATAGCTCTTTTTCATATTGTAAACGCCAAACCACCTAATTGTAGGCTTTATGCAAACAGGGAATCATTTGTTTTTCTTGTTTGTGTAAGAAATGTGCGGAGTTAAATACTCCTTTATGGCATCTAATTTAATTTCAAATAATTTGAAAGGCTTAAGTTTGCACTGCCTACAACGTCTAAAACGCCATTAGCTCTATTTTTAATTTAGTTGATTTAAGCTTTTAAGTGTTCTGCGAAGAATCAACGAAAATATCCACACACGCCTCCCGAAAAAAAAAATTCAAAAAAAAAAAAAAAAAAAAAAAAAGAAGAAAAAAAAAAAAAAGAGAGCACAAATAACATATTAATTTAATGCTCACTGTCTTTTTAACATCTTGTTGGCCAAAAAGTATAGAACTTTTTATTTATGGCGCTATTAACAAGAAACAACTAACCTAATTATTAAAAACAGTTTCAGTGTTAAATATTTCTAAAGTAAATATTGATTAAAAATATCAAGAGTTAAACATATTAAAAGTATAAAAGTATGAAATCGCATGTAAATAGGGCAGATCAAGATTTAAAAACATACCCAGTTGCAGAGTTAAAGATATCCAGAATATTCGTTTTCATTGTATTTTATTACACTGTAATCTATTTTCATTTCTATTCCTTAGAAAACAAAAAAAAGTCAGAAAAAGATTTTACAATAAAAAAAGGTTAAACTGGACATGGTCTTTTTAATTTGTCATATTTTATTGCATTACTAAATATTTACTTTTTTAACCTATGTGAGAGTGTGTGCGAGATAATGATGTAAATATATTTGTTGTGATAATGAAAAGAAAAACAAGCTTGAATGGTGACAACGCACAGAATAGTTTCAATAATGAAGAATACCAAATAAAGCTATGCACCAATGAAAGTCAGGAAAATTCCTATTTGTTGACCATCGGTGTATGCCGAGGCAACGATGCAACTATCCAAATGTTTAATCCCATTTTACAACAGGCGGTGGTATGACAACAGCCTCATTCAATTTGAGAATAAAATAGCCTCATTGTGTACCCCCCCCCCCCTCCAAATGTAAATACGCTTAAACTACTATCAGGCCATATCAACCCAAAACACAGAAGTATTTACAAAAACTAAATGATCAACGATTTCTCAGTTTAACTTTAGATTTTTTTTGGAAAAAGTTCAAAATGTTCCATGATACCAGAAACGATTTTAAAAATTATTGATATATTGTCTATCCATGTAATAAACAAGAAAATAGCATGTATGTCCGAGAATGCATAGATAGTCAGAACTGTGTGTATTATAATACATGCATATCAAACATATACTATTTTGACGTATTCACACAATAGTGTATGCATCGCATATGTATGCATCTTATTATCTTAACAAGATCTCTTAATTATAAAAACTTATCAAAAAGTGATGCCTTTTACTAACAATTTCAGAATGTTTTCTGCTCACGCGATATGATAATTAATATTCAACAAGAGAAATAAGAATAATTTAAGTAAAATGGGAAGATAACAAACACATTCAGCTTTAACCTTTGACTGCATAATAAAATGCAAACATGAAATTTCATAGATCAACCCTCTTTGTCTATTTCATACAATGTCATAAAAAAATTCACGCTCACGCATTACATAGAGTAGTGAGGGCTCTTGTGAAGATACAGTCAGGCGCAAAATGTATGCCGTTTATTTCCTTTTCACTATATATTTCATTACAAACCAACTCTTTAAAAAAGGTTAAAAAGTAACAAAATGTGCGATTAAAAAGAGTTCCAAATTCGGATTTTTAGCATTTTTGCATATGTTGAAATATTTGTCCAATATTTTGTTCCTGAGATTTGGTATTAACAACCCAGAGTAAAATGAAAAACAACTAATTCCAATATATGTCAAAATGTGCAAATTGAATTCGTTTTAATCAATTTAAATTTTTAACATCCCACCAAAATGACGTCAGCAAACCCTTTTTTTTAAGTATTGTTTTTTTTTATAAAATGTAAACGTGAATGTAGACAGAATTTGTTATTTTGTACGGTCTGTTTTTATCACATAACACTGTTTAACTATAAATTTCGCTTCATTTAAACGGGAGGTAAAATTTTATGATACTCCGATTAATACAGTAGAAAATTACGCCTGTCAATTGAGTTTCACACCTTTTTCACCTGCTAGTCCCGATGAGTAGCGTGTATAAACTGTCTGACTTCCCAAATAACTTTATATATAATAAATATTACTGACAATACTGGTTACACAGGACTAGTCACGCCCCACTGCACCTGGCTTGGGTATATTTGCGCTGTGCACCTGTTAAGTGCAATTATTTTTAAAACATCCCTCTTTTTCAAAGAAAGAATGTGCTTAATAAATCAGGAAATTTTTACATAGCTTTGTGTTATCTATATTCGAAAAAGTTATTTTAAATGAAGGGTCTCAAGAATGCCTTTTAAAATTTTATCAAAACCGGAAGTATAGGAAGAAAACAAAAAAGGAAAGCATTTCAACTGATCGGAAGTGCATTGGTGGAAAATTGACGCGTCTAGATATAGTTTGTTAAACAACATAACATAAATAGGAATATTTTACACTTGGACACAATATGTTTATCTACTGAGGTCCATTGTATATTTTGTTGAAAACCTAAGTTGATATTGAAAATATCTGGTTTTCTTAATGCGGAAAACCTTTAGGTGTTTGGCTTGAAATCAAAACATTTGTCTAACACTTTGATCCATAGATTCAATGTTAAAAATAATTTAAAGTAATTTATTGGGTCTCGCAATTTGCAAAATATGTATTAAGATTAAAAACTCGAAAAATATCTAAATTTGATGTTTAAAATATCAAATTTTAGAAATGAGTTTTAATGCTATAATCAATATAACTGTAACCTAGCAGTCAAGGAAACATGAAGATGGGGTACAGGGTATCTGATGACTTTATTTTACAATGAAAAATATAGAGGAGTTGACCTACCAAAAAATCCATTAATTGAGAAAACTGACAAATTAAAGAAAAGACATTAGCTATGAGTTACCACAAATACAATATACGTAAAAAATCAATTACGGTGCGTACTGTAAAAAGTTAACATTTGAACTTTACAGACACATTCAAAGTATTGTAACTTTAACTGCAAAAATACACTTTAGTATTGACAATGCAATTAAGATAAAACCAGAGACTAAACATTTACACTGATAAGTAAAACATAACGTTAATATGAAATTTACATACCACAAGATGCTGCGGATATTGGCTGGATAGTTTATTCTGTGGATATCGACTTGATAGTTTATTCTGGAAGCCTTATACTGCTCTAACCTAATTAGAAGGATAGGTCACAAACATCTTCAATATTGTTGGTTAATACGAACCAATGACATCATTGTAAAACTTTGACTAATATGAAAAGATTATGTTAAACAATACGAAAATAGACAAATGCAAAACGAATAAATACACATAGGTATAATACTCTTACTATCACATACTCCCCTGGAACTTTATTAATCTGTCCTCAGATTATACAATTTAACACAATTGAACACTATTGTATTCACAAATACGCTTTTCACTAAATAACCCGTTTTATTTCAACTCTCTTTACAGTTCTTTTCCACCTTAACTTTTACACTGAATGAAGCAGTTTGTCAGTTATGACGTAAACCTCCGGACCGGGTTGCTCAAAACACTTGTTAACTTTAATCACTGGTTAAATCCCTTATCCAGTGGTTAAATTTTGACCAGTGGTTTAACTCTGTTGCTCAAAAGTTAAACGCTGGTTAAATTTCTTAACCAGTAATCAACTTTTAACTAAAGTTAACCATTCTGCAGAGCTGGGTTAAGTCTTTTAATTAGTGTTTAAATATAAATAGATTCTCGCTTGTTGTTGATGTCAATTTTGGTAGACTATACAAGAATAACTGAGTAAATAGATATTTTTGTCATAATTTCGAATATTCAATTTGCTAATATGCTTCCTTATATGAACCTATAGAATAGCAAAACGTTCAATTTTGTGTGAACTTTTTAATAACGTCACAATGATTATCGCACGGGATAATCGCTTGACGGTTGCATTATTGTAAACATTAAAAACACGGCTATTTTAATAATTCTGAACGATTTGTCCTCTTCAAACGTAAATATAAGTAATAAACAGCAATGCTGGTACGTGATCAAATCTTCTGAGAAGCCCTTCGAGCTTCACATGATTTGGTCACGTGTCCAACGAAGTTCATATCCCGGTGAACTTTTTAACTTGCTGTTTATTTCTTAACACAACATATTCAATCTATGAATGAGACGTATTTTAACAAAAAAATTAATTGTAATTTATACTACTTTAATGGATGCATATCCAAATACAGTGGGGCTTCAGATATCCGGACTCCAGATATCCGGACGCTTCAGTTTAAAAAACTATTCTACTTTGGAACATATTCATTATACGTTATTTTGTCTCAATTCACATTACGGATCAGGACAGTCGGTTTTTACCAAAACAATCTGTTTATAAATTTTGCTTCATTTACCTTGACGCTAAAATCTAATGATACTCCGATTAATACAATAGAAAAAATACTCCTGTCAATTGAGTTTCACACCTTTCTCACCTGCTAGATTCCCACGAGTAGCTCGTATAGACACATGACCTCCTAAATCACTTTCAAATATTACCGACAGTACTGGTTAGACAGGATTAGTCACGCCTCACTGCACCTGGCTTGTTTATCTTTACGCTGTGCACCTGTCAAGTCCAATTACTTTTTAAAATACCCATCTATTTCAAAGGAAGAATGTGCTTAATAAATCAGGAAATTTTTACACAGCTTTGTGTTATTTATATTCATAAAAGTTATTTTAAATGAAGTGTCTGGCGAATTTCTTGTTAGACTAAGTCAAAACCGAAAGTATAGGAAGAAAACAAAAAGGGAAGCATTTCAACTGCATTGGTGGAAAATTGACGTGTCTAGAAATAGCGTGTTAAAGAACACAACGTAACATAACACACTTGGACACAATATATTTATCCAGATTTGGCTATTATTATATGTTTGGATAATATTTCGTGACTAAATAACAATATATAGTAGGGTTGCTTGTATTAAGAACAGGTGCATTTCAAAGGACAATTCTGATTTGCTGCTGTTTAGTATGAAAGGCAAAGAAAACGGCGTCAACACCCATTATAAACAAATAAAATATCATTTAAGACTACAATAGACAAATTTGGGATATCCGGACGACTCACCTATCCGGACGACTAGACTTGGGAACGATAGCGTCCGGATAACTGAGGCTCTTCTGTATATTGCAATTGAAAAATAATGGAATGCGAAATACAAACTATCTCTTAACTCTATCAGATAAATTATTTACTAGCTTGAGCATGCTAGTTAAATATTCCTATTAGTGTCTATCACAGCACAAAAAACATGTATACTCTAATAGATGATACTAGTAGTTTATGAAACAGTGCACTTTTATGCTTTTTTTAAGGGAATAATATATTCTCAAGAAAAATGAAAATTAAAAAAAAATGAAAAAAAAAGGAAAAGGGGGACAAAAATATATTGTAACATACTATTACTTCCAAAATCGACATTATTTTTAAATAAGTTGTGTAGGGGTGTTAAAGGTAAGAATTAATGCTAGCAGAGAGTTGCTCAGCGACAGCAGTCAGGGTTGTGGAAAATTATTGTAACTCCTTTTGTGTGATCCGATTTGTTAGTTTTGATTGAATAATACTAGACATTAACCCGTGCTTGCACAGGTTGAGTAAAATGGACATCATTTGAGAAAACGAGTTAAGAAACTATTACCAAAACCAAGCAATCTTGAAACAGAAGTATATTTATAATATTTATAGTTAATAGGAAATATATACAAATGAAAAGTGTTATACGTGTATAACATTTATTATCGTTCATGTAATACAAATTTATTTCCACCATTTTCCCCTCAATCTGGAAATCTGATGGCCTGATAGTCTAGTACATTTTTTTTTAGCTTTTTAAAGAGAACACTTGCCCTTTATCCTATGCAGCTTTTTAAAAGTTTACTCCTTATATATTGGTCTGTGATAAAACTATATTCGGTGGTTTACCCTCCTGTGTATTACATATATTGTTTTGAATAAACTGATATACACAATACATTTTCATTTACTATTATTTTCAATATTATTTCCTTTTCTATTGCTTTTAAAGGGGTATGGTCACGATTTTGGTCAAAAATTATAATTCCGTTTTTAATGTTTACAATGCTTCAGTAAGGCATTTCTAATAGTCAACCAAAATTTGAGTGTCATCCGTCGTGTTATACGTGAGAAACAGAGCTAACAATTCTCTGTCATGTAAACAAAGCTTTGTTTACGTTTTGAAAGTTGAAGTAAGAATTCCAGTTTTAGACCTTAAATGAATGTGTTAAACGCTAGGAACTATTTATTTATGCTTAAATCGAATTAGAAGAGAGAGAAATCTTCTTGAAAAAGAACTTTTACTGGTTTATTGAACCAATGTAAAAAAAACAAGGCACGAGGCTTGTTTACATGAAAAAGAATTGTGAGCTCTGTTGCTTGCTTATAACTCTACGACTGATACTCAAATTTTGATTGATCATAAGAAATGCATTTCTAAAGCATTGTAAACAATAAAAATAGAAAAATAAAATTTGACCAAAATCGTGACCAATTAATCATAGCCCAATTATCCCTCCTTACACACGAACACATTTCGGTATGCAAGTTCCATACTAATATAATTCAGAGTGCAGCGATGATTGTTTTTTTAATGGTAATGACCCATGAAATCCCTAGCTGCATGGATTGATTATGAATCATTATACTTTAAAATCAACCTAAATTAAGGTCTTCCGTTTCCAACGTAAAACCTTATTGTTTTCGTACTGTTTCTTATTAAGGTCTCCCGTTTCTAACGGAAGACCTTATTGTTTTCGTACTGTTTCTTATTATTATGGTCTTCCGTTTCCAACATAAGACCTTGTTGTTTTCGTACTGTTTCTTATTAAGGTCTCCCGTTTCCAACGGAAGACCTAATTGTTTTCGCACTCTTTCTTCTTATTTTTTTCCACAAATTTTGTGCACGCAATTTCTCAAAAACTATTGAACCTATCTCAACCTTTTTTTTTTTTTTTTACAGCTGATTGGACGTCATCTGAATTTCATATACTTTTGAAAGTTTAGATGACGTTACCGATTTATCGTCGATTTTTCAGAATTTTTACGACCATTTTTGTGCAGAAAAGTTCTCAAAAACTGTACATGATATCAATATGAAATTTTCAGATCGATAATTAATAGGTTGAAGATGAACAAGACTCCTTTTTTGTTCGTCAAAGACACAAGGTGTCGGAGCTCACTAGGGCGCGAAAATTTAGAATTAAAAATTTTGGCAAAATTTTGGTACGTTTTTATTCAGAATTTTTTTGTATAAATAATCTGTGAAAACATATATTATAAAAGTTGTGCAAAAACATGAGACCTATGTAATGTAATCAAGATTTAGGGGCTATCCCCTTAAATAAGGAATCTACAGGGGCTAAAAATATTTTCTAAATATCTCAAAAAGTGTTAAGATTTTGTTTAGCATTATTGAAGCAAAATTGTTCATCGTGACATTTTTAACTGTTTAACCCTCTAAAATGTTGATATGTTACATTATAAGGGATCTTAAGGAGCCAGAATCTTGAACATTTGATGTTAATTACCTATTGAACGAAAACTATTTTTAAATCATTTAGGAGTAAAGGCCGTTCAGAATATAATTCTAAACAACATGTCATCTTCAAAACTGTCATAGCGACTCCCATTAGGGAGCTATTTGGCCGGCCTCTAAAACTGATCGTCTCATTTATCTCAAGACTGAGGAACAATTTGTTATATCTTAAAGAACAAAAAATGTTGCAAATGCCAATACCCTTTCAATGATATCAAGATATAGGGACTAGCCTCTAAAATTAGGGACCTATAGGGGCTAAAAATGGTTTCTACGTAACTTTGAAAAAAACGATTGGGATTTTGTTTAGCATTATTTAAGCAAAATTGTTCAACATGACGTTTTACAACTGTTTTAACCTTTAAGATGTCGATATGTTACGTAGTAAGGGATCTTAAGGGGCCAGAATCTTGAACATTTGATGTTACATAACATTTTAATGAAAAATTTTTTGTAAATCATTTAAGAGTAAAAATCGTTCAAAATTGAAATCTAAACAACATGCCATCTTCAAAACTGTCATAACATACCGGTGCATTCACTGTCAGATTTTGTATAAAAACAAGATACTGTATAGTGAAATGAGCTTTTCTGAAGAAATGACTTAAAGGAAAATTAGTACGGTCTTAAAAAAAAGCCTAGAGGCATTGTTTATTGGCTGATAAATAAGTAGTATGTTAATGATCTAAAAACTCATTGGATAAAATACTAATGAAAGCTTTAAATAATACATTTAACCATTCTAGTAGGCATGCAATAATCTTTGTAAAGTTGTACAAACATAAGAAAGTAAAATAAATTTGAGAAGAGTATATGTGGTATTATGCATTTCTTGTCCCCAAAAATTAGAATTAAGAACAAAGATTTAAAAATAAGGTTAAGGATCGTTGAAATCATATCGAAAATTAATACATTCTATGCATAAAAATATCATCAAAATGACGCCATTATGTAGAAATGACGTCTTGAAGGTTGTCTGAATTTCATGAATGAATATTTTAAAGCAAACTGTGGGTGTTTTCTGACGGGTTTTTGATTGAGAAACATCAAGTGCATTCTTGCTCAAGTACAATTTTTAAATATGATTTGTATAATTATATGAACAAAGGCACATGTAAAATTGGTACCAGAGCATACTAACCGAAGACAAAATATGAAGGAAAATGACAATATTGTAACTTGTTTCCAAAGTTGCAGGAATTATCCCACTTAGTGGCGTCATATATGATCAGATATTTAAGCCTTGAATGTTTTAGTTTTGGATATTGTCGTTTCTAACTCACCAAAGCGTGCAAACAAAAAGAAAACCTCGCGGATTGTGGATTTCGTGCTTATTCACGGGGATGTAATTTCGTGGATGCTTCGGTTTTCAGTTTCAGTAGAAAAACTAAATCTTCCTAAATTCAAGTTTACGTCGAGGATGTAAATTTGTAGGTGAGCACTACCACTCAATACCTGAAAATTAATCTACCACGAATTCTGATGATTCCACACTATTTGATAGAAAAATAAAGAAAATATACAAAGAAAATAACTATATCTTTTACAAACAACTAATATTATATTCAATAAAGTGAAACAATAAATAAAATCTACTAGTAGGCTTTAAAAACCGATTAAAGCTCAGCGGGATATTACGACTTCCGTTGAAGTCACAGAGACGTTAGAAATTTAAAAACAAGTCGACTGAAAACAGAGTGAGAGAGAAAATTTCAGAGATCGTATTACAGACAGATAAATTAGATGCCAAAGCACAATGATTTTTCCACGGACATTTTAGGGACAACCTACGCGATTTGCTTACGGAACGATGCGGACTAAGAAACAGAAGTTGTTACATTTTACATGGTAGACATCCATTTGAAAGGACAATACACGAAAAGTCGGTGAAATTGTGTTTGCAATTTCGATCTGGATTTTTAGAAAAAGCAAGACACAAATTGTATAACTAAGTATATTTCTACGTCGACAGATTGCGAATGTAGAATTTTTTCAGTGACGCTGTGTCAAAGGGACTTAAACATAATTTGAGATCAAATTTTCAAAATTTCTAAATTCAATTTTTCCATTTTTAGTATCTAGAATGGTATATTTCGGCATTTTATTAATTCGTCAAAATTTGTATGTCAAATATTGAGTTACAAGCAATATACAGAGTTCGAAATTTTTTGTTATGTAAACAAAGCTTGAGTATTGTTATTGTTTACATATGTGTGGCATTGTTATGAGTTTCAATTAAATGTTGCTTTTTGTCTAAAATAATATTTATTAACACATTAGATCATTTTATCTTGTTTGACACGTGTTATTTTTTTCAAAGAAATGGCAATTTCTGTACTTTGCATTAAACAACTATAAGACTCGAGATTTGCTTACATAACAATGATTTCTTTCCTCTGTATCTCGCTTGTAACTTGACATATAACATTTAAAGTTTAGTTAATCATTCAAAATGCACAAGTTAACAATTTTAAACATAAAAAATGTTGATCACAAATCGTGTCTAGGTCCCTTTAAGACGTGGACCCATGATTTACGTGAATCCTAAGCCTAATCACTTATCCTCGTAATTGATGTTTTCTTGTGGAAAAAAAATTGAACGAATAAAATTCCATAGTTTAAAAAATAAATATTTTTTTAACAAAGCTTATCAATTATGCCTAAATATATGTGTTTTTGTTACGATGCTGGGTGTGTTTTTCAACATGTCCACATAGAAAAAGAAGTGATTAAGACTATTCATGCGGGACTCTGTCTTTGCTGTTATGCAAGAATAACAACAAACCATTCAAATAGTGTTATATAAGAGAACACAATTACAAGCGTAAATATTTCAATATAAATTGTTTAAATTATTCAATAAAATAATGATAAAAAATGTCTCTATATTTTATCATATGAATGTTGTTACTTTTTAAATGTATTTCAAAAGGATCCGTATAAAATAGTTCCATACTGACTTCTATGAGCTTAAGTAGAACGCTGAAAAAATATAAGGTATGTTTGATTTATTAAACGAGAATCAGTCCGCCGTCTTGGTTTTAAGCAAAACATTGCCTTGAGAGTCCCCCTTCTAGTCCTTTGATAAAGCTTCACAAGTTCCAGATGTTTTTACATGTTCCACCTATTCTCAAGCAATGCACATCCGTTCCTTCAAAGAAAAAAAACCGGTTTCATAATATAGATAGTATTGTTTTGCTTCTGTTCAATTACCGCTGAATATTTTTTCCTACAATGACTTTTTAATCTGTTGGTGAGTTACATTTGTAGCAAAACTCAATACTAACGCATCAATTTTGATTGGGAGGACCAGCACACAATCCAGTTCTGTACGAGAAACAAGACTCCGAGGTATACTGAAATCTTCCACCTACTGTCCAACACGCAGAGTCACCTCCTGCAATTTAAAAATAATCATTTAAACAAAAAAAAAAGAAAGAGATTTTTTAAAAATTTATTTCAGTGAGTTATTTTATTGAGTCTTCAATTTTACTTGGTTTAATTGACCTTAATATTCTGAACACATCAAATATGTTTGCTACATTCAAACAAAAAAATAAACATGCGCAAAAACTAACTTTTAGAGTTAACTTAACATAGATACGTCTTCCATATTATATATTTAAAATAAAATGAATGATCAAATTTTGTAAGATTATCGATCTTTTTTAAACCAAAAGTTAAAATAAGCATGTCATTACCTTGAACAAAACAAACTGAGCTAATCAATATAACGGCGATTGTAACACAAACTGCATGACATTCGAAAACAGTTTATGATGACTGAAGTGTACACCCTGGTTCTTGTTAACTGGTATAGTAACTCGTTAACGCATCTGATGCCTTTGTATCAGATTAGCATATCAAGGAGTCTCATTTTGTCCACACTTTAATAAATCTGTTCCATGCATTCTCTGGTTTCTCAATAAACGTACAATAATTACAGATACTTCAAATTATGCACAGTTTTATAGAAATTAAATGTGATAAACCGATTTAGCCTTTGCTTTCTGGAATGCAAAAAAAAAAATCTAAGCGTTCTTTGTTAATTTTTTGAACGTGTAATCCTAGCCTTTTGAATGAAACAATTTTGTTGTATTGTTCATTTCTAGCAAATTAATCATGGAAAATGAATTAAAGTACCTCATTGATTAACAGATATGTACATTAAGAAAACAGTCACATTCTCTGTCATCGCGTCGTTTTTTGTTTTTTTTTCAATTCTGATCAATTTCGGAATAGTTCAAGATGATTAAAGTGGTTCTTATTTAACAGAAAGAAAAATGACTTTTAAAAAAATATCTTTTTATTAATTTAAGGTGTTTAACCATATCAAAATTATGTTATCTTGACTTTCATATATAAAAACTAGTATATGAAATATATTTACAAAAAATAAAATAAGACAAGAAAGCAATGGCTTTTACAAAAAAGCCTTCTTGTTCATGTTTAATAAATGTAGATACAGTACCCACAACTTTTTTTTTGATAATTCTATCCTATTCTATTGTGTATCAATCCTATCGTATTGTGCGTGAATCCTGTTCTATCGTGCGTTAATCCTATCCTATCGTGCGTTAATCCTTTAAGGTTTATCGTTCTATTTATCAGTTTTCCCGTTTTTTTCCATCTTTATTGTATCGTGCCTTTACATGAGCAAGTAATTTTATCTCAAACGTAAGGTCGTTCAGTTCCCCGTAAACGATAATTTATTTAACAAGTAAGGTACAATTGTACCCACATTCCCATCCAACAAACAATATTACGCCATATGCATCCAAGTTCTTTTAGACCAAAGGTACTAAGAAGCAAAATTACAAAAAAAATTAATCATCTCTATAAGTAATAGAAATGAAATAGTAATGTGTACAAAGAAAATTTTTAAGAACAAGGTATGTAAAGGTAAAATATTTATCTGTATATTGGATATATAATAAATCGTACGCAGAAGGGTCTGACTGCGTGAATTAATTAATAAACATTAGATTGACTGTTTATATAACTTAATATTCATATTATGCATTATTTTTTACAAAAAACTAACATTTATGACAGATTTACATTTAAATTTATTCGGAAAAAGAACTGAATTTTAATTGTACCCACTTATGATTTTCCGTGTGGTCTGATCTCGGGCTGAGCTCTTCGGCGAATGGCTGGGCTGTTCGTTAATGAAGGCAATATGAACAATTTAGGTAATTCATGGATCATACTTTTATGGTGTCCCTACAGGGCCATTTGCAAAAATGTAACAGTGCGTTAGGAACAACGCGCTAGCGCGAAGTGACAACGCGCTATCGCATTTATAACAACACGCAACGTTAGGAACAACACACTAGTGCGAAGTAACAATGCGCTTGCACACAGTAAAAATGCGCTAGCGCATTTATAACAACGCTCTAGCGCGTTTTTAACAACGCGCTAACTTGATGTTAGGAACAATGCACTAGCGGAAAGTGACAGCACGCTAGCTCGTATATTACAACGCGATAGCGCGTTTATCACAACATGACTTTGCGCCAACACGTCTTTACTCAATATGACTCGCACTAACACACAACTTTGGATCAGCGTGACGGCATGTTGTAAGTAACCATCGGCGCGTTTTTATAAACGCGCTAGTGTGTTTTCACTTTGTGCTAGTGCGTTGACAATTCGCACTAACGCGTTGATCCTAACATTGTGCTAGCGCATTGTTATAAATGCACTAGCGCATTGTTACTTTGCGCTAGAGCGTTGTTCCTAACATTGCGTTAGCGCATTGTTATAATTACGCTAGCCTAATGTCACTTAACTCTAGGGCATTGTCACTTTGCACTTGCAGGTTGTTCCTTACGCGCTATTACACTTTTGCAAATGACCCTATTGGGACAACATATATTTTAGCTCACATTTTCAGTTAATTTTCTTTTTAACTGTTTCTGTGGGTTTTCAAATTCGACATTTGTTAATAAACAAAATGTTCTGTTTATATTTTGTTTCGTTTTGTTTATAATTTTTAAATTATGCCAGTATTGGTAGGTTACATATAATCGTTAAGATCCTTTTACGTGTTTATACATTTGTCCAGAAAATTGTTTATCATTTTCTTGTGTATCAATCGTATTGTATCGTGCGTGTATACTGTTCTATCGTGCGTTATACCTATCCCATCAGTACACCTTTCATTCACTAACGATGTCTTTTGTCAAAATTATATATCTATAAAAAAAACAGAGGGATTTAATCAAAGTTTAAAGAATTCGTTGTTGCTTTACATTGGTTAGCTTAAATTAATCTTATGTTTTGGGGATAAATTTTCCATTGATTTGCCTTTTATCTTCATGATTAAATTTGTCATTCCGAGATTATTCGATTTTAGCATTTCCTTCATATCTCCTTTTGACAACATTGTAAACACGTTCTCAACTTCTACATAAATAAAACCCATTGCCGCAGTACTAACATTTTTGATATTGTATTCGTTCTTTGTTTCATTTTCAGCACAACTAGTAAAATCCTCAATGCAAACTTTTGGCGTGCTTTTTTTTCAATCCATCCCTTTTCATGTTCTCAGTAATTTTGTATAGCTGGTGATATTTGAGGCAATTGCATGTAAGGTTTTACAGCTACGTTTATAAATTGCTTTAGGTGCTGACCGTCTCTGCAAACAAAAGTATCGATATGGGAGATGTCAGAGTATCAGTGGGTTGCTGAGTACCTGTAGAGGGGGTTACGATGGAGCCAATCTCTGTGGTGGTGGAAACAACAGATAATGCTGTCGATCTTAATATGAGCAATTATCCAAAATGCACCCATTATTTGATCACTGAAAAGTTAGACAGAAATAAAGTTTCTCTTTTACACCATCTGTGTTATTCTTTTAAAAATTAACAACTGTTTAATGAAGTGTGCGGGCACAGTGAATGTCAATTATGAGATTTAGTTGGGTTTTTAAAAATAAAATAATAATAATTAGTTATTGATAAGTGTTAGAAAACTTTTTTTCTTAAATTGTAAGAATATAACAAAGACTTTCACTTCAAAAGAAAATGACTCACGGATAACCACATATCGCGTCAAATAATACCATTCAAAAACTTTTGATCTAGTTTAACAGTAAAATATCTTCAATTTTGACTTACTTGATTTATTCCTGTTCGCTCCTTGGGGAGCATAGGGCCGCTCTTCAATTTTACACATATCTAATGATTTTTCACCTACTTATTTTATCATTCTTTATGATATTCTTATTGTTATGTCCTTTGCTGCATTTTGAAACTTAGTGAGATTTGAAGTTTGCTGTGCACGAACTTCATGAGATTGCTTCCGTTAATGGTCGCAAATTTATTCAATGATGATAGTTGATGCTGTACATGTAAATAGAGTTGTATAAACAACACTTTTTTTTTTTCAAAAAAGATTATATTGAATGGAAAAAGTTTTGGATTTTTGTCGTTAAATAATATCAAGGGAAAATTTTTTTAAAAAAGGAAGAGGAAAAAAACAAGGATTGCTTTAGTAATATGATATGAAATACATATATTATATCAAATATAATTCATAAAAAACTTAACATGATATTTATCGTTATCCGTTTTGTGCAATTGTCAATTCTGTGTTTAGTTAAAGAAAAGAAAAAAAAAACTTATAACATTACTTCATGTAATTACTTTTCATGTTATGCACACATATAACATATCTTCAAAAAGGACAAATGTGACTTCAGACAAACTTGAAATGATGGTTAATTCCGACAATTGCCAGATGCAAAAACTACATACCATCTTTCAAAAAGGACTAGATTGATTTCGTCGCGTTTTGGGATTGATTTGTGCATCGGAAGTTAATAAGCTCAAGCAGATATATATTATTCTTTTTAAAACTTTGCAATGAACTTATTCCTTAGCAGGGAACCCTGTGCTATATGCTAATTTTGATTTTAAATTTTGAGTTTTCAAAACTTCTATGATAATTATCGATAATAAAATAAAAATATACTCGTTTATTACTACAATTTCCATTTAATATATTCTGTTTCACTTTTTCTAGACTAAGAAATATAGTTTTAATAATTATAAGGATTCTCTCATGCCAAACGTTTCTCTCAATAAGTATCAGTTTGAAACGAAATCATCACCACGTCAGCAAAATTTTAATAGTTGCCGAATCCAACCAGCAATTTTCAGTAAAAACAGTAAGATATCAGTTTTAGTTAGCATGTATTAGTATTAGATATTCAATATCAGATATGATCATTACAATATAGCAGAACTAGGACTAAATTAGGCCTGCAGCGGTGAAGACATAGATGCCATTAGTCCATATGATAAACAGCACTGTCGAGACAGACCTCCCCCGCATCTTCCTCTGATAAAGCCTCTGCTGCAGTAGTTCGAGTTGTCCATACATGTTCCTCCTAGACTCTCACAGCTAATATCCGCCCCTTTAAGAAAATCAAAAAACAGAGAAGAGGTAACGATAATATATGTAATATGTTTCCCTTCTAAATACTCAGATAATGTCAAATATTTATTTACTTTTTAGTTTCAATATTTGCGAACTATGACCATGTATAAAATAAATAGTTTTGTTGAAACTATGTTAATATGTGACAATAGAGACACTCTTATACCGTTAATATTTTGGGGAATATAAAATAGCCCTCAATGATTTGAAACTTGAAGTTAAGTTAATTATTTTTTGTTTAATTTTAATTTGTCAACAAAATCAAATGATTAGTAGTTAAATAAACATCGAATATATGCCTTTTTTTACCATCGGCCATATAATTTAAAACTAACAGTTTGTTTTTAAACTACGTTTGTATATACATGTATCATTCAAAAAAACATTTAAGAATATTTATAACACACTGTGAATTGACACTGAAATATTCCAATTACTTAGATGTTATTGGTAATAAAATAAAAGCAATTGAGTGCGATTGAATATCATTAACTTTAGAAAACAACCCTTTAATTTATAAATACATGTATTGTAACATTAAAGGGGCATGGTCACGATTTTGGCTAAATTTTATTTTTGAATTTGTATGGTCTACAATGCTTTAGTAATGCATTTCTAATGATCAACCAAAATTTGATTGTTGGTCGTAAAATTATAAGCAAGATACAGAATCTCAATTCTTTGCGATGTAAACAAGGCTCGTGCTTTGTTTATGTTTACATTGGTACATATACCGGTAAAAGGTTTTTTTCCAGGCTGATTTTTCTATCTGCTGATTCGTTTTGATCCATAAACAGTTCCTAGTGTTTGTCACATTCAATTTAGGTCTAAACATGGAATATTCAAAATGTAAACAAAAACATCACCCGAGCTTTGTTTACATAAAGGAGAATTGTGACCTCTGTATCTCGCTTTTAACTCGACGCCTGACCCTCAAATTTTGGTTGCTTATTTAAAATGCTTTGCTGAAATATAGTAAACATTAAAACAGAATAAAATTTGACCAAAATCGTGACCATGCTCCTTTAAAATCTAGGTAAAATCATTGAATTAAAAAAATAATTTGCATTAAAAATTCCAAAACAGTGAGGCTGTTCTCGAGGACCCAAAATTATATTTTTTGTGCATTTTTGTATAAAGTCCATCATAACAGGAAAAATAAATCATTTGATGTTTAAATATCTTTCCAATGACAAAAACCCCAAAATTTTTCTTGAAAGGTGTAAAGAACCTTGACGTTTGAGTTTTTCTATTCTGATAATCATTATGGTCATATAAACGCAATTATTTTTACGGTTTGATTCTACCGATAATGCAGCACTGTCGGTCTACGGAACCAGCACATAACCCACTTCCATAGAAAACGCATGGTTCTGACGTGGACTGACATCTCCCACCGACTTCCCAGCACGATGAATCACCTCCTACAAAATTGGAATTGAAAGAACATCTTATATAAAATTTAGTTGTATGTTTTATTTCTTATCGTATAAACAGCAAATTGAATTTTGGATATTTTAACGCGAAACACAATATCATATTTTACAGTAATCATTACAAGTCTTCCTTATTAACTAAAAGAAACAAAATCACATGATATGAAATTTGCCAAAAGCCTCTTATCTTGAAACCTTCTCATGATTTCCATGTAATATTATCAATCATAAATCAATACATAAGCCTTTATAAAACAAAACAAAAATATAGCTAGCATTTATACATTAATTCTTAAAAGCATTTTGTTTGAATTCAAAGCAATATAACTGTATCTTTTTAAACTCTGTTTTGCTGCACACACTTGCTATCATGGTAATTCTGCATGGATCTGAATCCTTTGTAATAAATAATCTAAAAATCATTTAATTTATTTTTATTTTTCGGAACAAAAAACTCTAATAATCTTATAATTATAGCAAATCAATTTCTGTGCAAAGCAACAACAATGTAAGTTTGCTTTGATCATGGTTTCTTAAAAAAGAATGACTA
>WFKH01010211.1:50127752-50163942 GCA_016163765.1 Magallana hongkongensis | reverse complement strand
CAATGATTGTTAATGATTAATAACATATTTGTTTTAATCTTCGTACAAGAGATATGATAAGTAAGGATGCCTTTCTCGTTAAACGGGGTTAGACTTCTTTAATTCTGTTTAATTGACAAATAGAACTTCCTCTCACAACTGATGTCTCTAATCAATTTATGGTTTATAATTACCGTGAGAGCTTGGAATTGTAATCAATCGACTTTGCACTCCAATTCTTGATTAAATATCGTACGTTTATGAACACATAGGCTAAAAGACAGATACATAAAACATAGAAAGATATAGAGAGTGTTATTATCCAATGAATATGAAGTTGAAAAAGTTGATAGCTTTTTGAATGACCAATGCTGCTGTTTTGAGACATTCTCAAACCTGCACACAGTTCGCAGTAAGCATTAAAAATATAGTAAACATTTAATGGTAGGCAGTTGGCAATAAGTAGTAAGCAGTTGACAGTAAAATTCCTTTATCCCGGGTAAGGTAAAAACTTTTAAACAAGAATTGTGTGAATGCCTTCGATTTACTGATGTTGCTCATTTAAAAAGTTTAAATAATCTGGTATCAGTCCCTGTGATATTTTTGTGCAATTAAATGATTTTTGTTCTTACATAAAGTGTTCCGGTAGGGGCAGCTAGTTAAATTTTTTAGCATAAAATGTTTTTAAAAGGTACAATCTTAAAAAAAGATCACGTTTCTATAAATGTATTTAAGATCATTTCAGATTTTTTATACTTGTTTTTGATTATTCAATATAGTGCAGCAGAATGTAGAATGAGGGAAAACCATCCAAACACATTAATACAAGTGTATTTATAAGTTTTTTTTTACAGTACTTAAATATATCTTTTCTTATCTTTGTTACAACATATTAAGGGGGAATGGCTGCTTTAAACTTTTTAAATATTTCGGTCGCTATTTGAATGTTGTACTCAACTAATTCATGTCTATTTAATGTGTACTGTGTAAATATATTAAAATCCATTAAACGTTTTTACACTCGTAGGGAATCTAAATTAGTTTCAGAGAGCAAAGGAAAAACCGCATCACGACCTTGTTAAAACAAATTGTCAGCATTCTTGTTACTTTTTAAAATACGCTATATAAAATGTACATAGCTAAATTCATTTCAATGTTCATTCAAATGCCTATTATAAATCATGTTCACATCGTTCATTGGATGCACAAATGAATAAAGATTGGGTAAAATATGAAGTAAAACCACTACTATTGTTTCTCTATCTTGTGTTACGTACGAGCTATGAATGTAGCGATCAAAGAAATTCTTAGAAACGGAACATTTATTTCTTTGAATACACGCACTCTGCAGCCTATTATACAGTTTGAGGTATGAATTGTATACTAGAAATACTAGAAAACACTTTTGAATTAATGAATTAGTAACATAAAAAAGTTAATAGGATATAATACCCCTCGGAATAAAGTTTGGGACCGGAACTTACATGTAGTGCAAAAAGCAAGAGATAGTGATACCCCTCGTCACGTTTTAAAGCTCATCTAAATTATATGTGTATTCTCAAATACTATTAACTACCTGCTGCACTTTCATAGCTAGGATGTTACACAACATCGTTATAAAGAAAATTAGCAATATCTGTAAGTACTCTGATTATCATGTTGTTGTTGCTACTTAAGCTACGCATGAATGTTTTGCTCTGACGTACATGTATGACCCAAGAAAATTAAAAGGTTAAGCTTTTACGAAGTTTATAAAAATCTCAGTGAACTTCATGTTTTCACTTTTGCTCTAACGAAACATGTATTATGCATTAATGTGAATTATAATGATGACAAAATATATGAATTTAATTGACAATTTGCTCCTTAATACAAGTAAGTAATGCAAAATTATTCTTAAGGTAGAACAATTTTCAGATTCTATTATAAAGCAACATACATGTATGTTACGAACAAAAATTATTCCCTACTTTTTTTTTACAATTACGAATTGCTATGGATTATCAAAAAGGATCTCTTTTTTCAAAGAAAGGTTCAAACAAGAATGCAGTGTAAAATATGCATTTGATTCAACTTAGAATTTGTAGTTGCAAGTTAACACAGTCCACCAGTTTAAAGTGAATGACACATTTGTCATTATTTTTTTTATAATATGGAATTTTATTTCCGGTGACCAATATGTAGAGGAAAAAAGAAAAAGCGATCTTCTTTAATAAAAATGAAACGTTATGTATGTATTTGCTCATAAATCAACATAACATACTTTCAATTTTTTCTTCGCCCATCCGAAAATCCTTAATTTAGCAATTAAATCATTTTAAAGGAAAATTTATTTGTCAATATTAAATCTGTTAAATATCTAATGACTTTCCTAAATTTCCCCTACATTCATTTAATCAAAATAAATATAGTGGTTAAACCATAATTATGTACAGTAGTGTATGGTATGTTAAATGTACATTCTTTTAGTAACTATTTCTAAAAGAGGAGGTAACTTACTTACGATTTTTTGTTTTGTTCTGTATTGCGTATTCTAATATTTAGTCTATTGCTGTAACGTATATAATATGAATTATTTGGTGTACATTATCTGGTAAAAAAGCAAGAAAAGAGTAAACGCACAGTTCATATTTTTAATACTTTTAATAAAAAATCTTTTTAATTAACCTTTAGCTATTTCACTGAAAAATACAGCTAGAACAGAAGCCACCAGAACTATTTTCCAGAGTTTGTCCATTGTGTTCGTTTTCAGCCACAAACGATTCAATGTACTTATACATGTAAAAACGAGCGCATCGGGAACAGCTTGCTTTGATACTAATACTCTTCAACCACACAAGATCTTTTCTCAGAAACTCATTGTAAAGGAAATAAATAAATTGGCCTGTTTCTTATTATACCGTACATCCGGGTTTTTTCTTTGCGTGTCACAAATTTGCGAAAATGGGGTAAATGTGTAACTTTTTTCATTTGCGTCAGTCATTTTTTGCGATTTAAAAAGTTTCTTACAGCAAACATTACCGGATATAATTTCTGCGTATTGAATATTTTGCGATGTAAAAGTGATCGCGAAAAAAACGAAAATTAGATCATCGCGAAAATTATCGGCTATACGGTAATAAATATATCTAAATAAATATATCTAAAATCATCCATATTTGCTAAAGATAATGTACATGTATTAGTAGAATGAAAGGTGTACATGTTTTTAAGAATAATTTGATGACTTTTAAGAGTCATTATTTTAAATGAAACCTTATTTGAAAATTGAATAAAATTTATGTATCAAAATAAATACATTTAATTCAAATGAGATTGTGAGATCCATCTTACATCTGTTGAGCTTGTACTCATGTATGTTTAATAGTCAAACTTCTACATCATCAGTGAAATTTATCCCAAAAAGTAAATATATAAAGGAAATATTACATATGGTACGGAAGACTCTGGAACAAAAGTCAAAAGTTAAATATATGCCTACAAATATTTATCAAAAACAAGAAAACTATATTTTAACGAAAAAATGCAAAAACAGTTTCTCTCCAAAGTAAAACAATATTAGGCATAGTGAAGTATCGTATAGTTGGTATCGTGTATGAAAAGTGTTGAAATCAAACGGACAAATTGCAAATTGTTTACTTTATTGCTGGAGCAAAAGAACAATAGAACCGAGAAATGGGTCATGACTTCCATGTATCATAATGTATGAGTTTGTGATTCCAAAAGTTATTAATTTACTCAATGATTAATTACCTATAAAGAAAACCATTTTTTTTAAATTTATTTATTTTTTGCATTGTTGTTTTGCGGGTTTTAAAAAGTGCATTTTTTTTTAAAGAATATGAATTTTATATCAAAATGTAAGAATGTTTTTCTTTAAACAATGTTGATCTTTAATTCTGTCTGATAGACAAATTAAAATTCCTCCTGCAATTGGTATCTTTAATCAAATTATGATTTATAGTGGCCTTGCATGCTTTACATTCGATCAGACCTTAATTTGCACTTCAGTATGCGATCAATTATCGCAAATCAAGAAACATGTGGGATAAGATATGTAGAACATCAAAAATTAACATATAGGTATACAGGATCTAATTATCTACTGATTTTTATAATTGTAAGATTAAATTAACTCTATATCTGTGCGCTATTTGGAAGACATAAACCTAACTGGTTCACACAGAAGAAGAATTTCAAATGTTCTTTGTTGAAAGAAAATTTTAATCATAAAATCTAGACGGTTAATCTCCTTTTTTTTGGGGGGGGGGGAGAGAGATTAAAATCATCATCTGTTTTCTTTTGCCTCTGGCATGGTTAAGTATTGTTACGTATTGGACAGTCATTGTGTTAAGAAAAGTATTTCAATTTGTTAAAAAACCCCACTTCAATACTAAAAAAATTGATTTTGTTTTCTCATTTTATTTAAAAATTCCACCAGATCCTGGGCGTCGCCATATTGGTTGCTATTTTGTTCGAAAAAGATAACTTTATCATGAAATGACTGGCGCTTATCGATGTTTATTACCTCTTAACTATATGAAAAACTTCTCAAGGTTTCAACCGAAAGAAATTAAGATGAAAAAAAATTGACTTTGCAAACCGGATAAGTTATAACAGTTCTTTAGCAGAAAATACGACTTGTTTCACCAATGTCCTATCAAATTATTATATGAAAAACATTTAAATAAAGAAACCAATTTTAACTTCCTGAGAAATCTTTGACGAAAATTTGTTAAAACATTTAGGCTAAAAAGAAATACTCATTTAATAGTTACTGAGAATCATGTGACGGACATACACATACCTTCCGGTCTGTAGCTCCCGGTCTGAAAAAATCGGATGGACGACCTGGGAGCTAATTAGCATAACCAGCATAATAATGGTAGTAATTTTTTCCACAGAATTTGTGTGGAAATAAGGTTAATCAGTCCAAATCTAGCGCAATTGTTGTGGAAAAAATTACTACCATTAAATTCTTCAGGCAAATTACTACTAATATCGTCACTTAACTTGCCTTGGACTTTCTCTTAACCGACCTCGGAAAATGAAGATTTTAAACTCACGTGCAGATCTCGAGTCTCCATATTCGCATGTAAACAAACTGTACCATTTCAGGCAACTAAAATGGCAATATCTGAAGTAAAATGTCCGAGGAATTTCTTGGAATCAAATATTTGTACAGAATGTGTTCGGATATAAGACTAATTAGTCCAAAACTAGCGCAATTGTTTGTGCCCCGTAAATTGCAACTTTTTAACACGTACAGAACTATAGCTCCCAGGTCGTCCATCCGATTTTTTTCAGACCGGGAGATACAGACCTGCAGCTAACAGATACACAGACACACAGACTCACAGACAGACAGACAAGGGTGAAACAGTGTACCCCCCTTTCCTTCGGAGCGGGATTATAAACACTGTGTGCCTTAGTTTTCAAATTTTATTTTGAAATATTAAAGCTTACAGTTTCACATCGTTATTTCAAAGATACAATTATCGACCTTGTAGGCTTTACATCCATGAAAATACAAACTTTATTTTCTAAATGGTATAGACGACCTGTTAACACTGTATAAGCCATTCGAAAAAAAAAACGTTTTTTTTTTCAAAATGAAAGGTAGTTTTATAAGATAAAATGCTCTTACATCAATTGAAAATATCCTATCAATCAAGAATATTTCTAGGATACGTTGTTCTTCTATATAAAAAGAAGTCAACTGCGTTTTACATCATTTTGAATTTTATTGTCTATGATTATGTCCATTATTAGACATAACATGTTCGTTATTTAAACTTCAATTTTCCTGCTCCAATCCATCTTCACACAGATCATCTCCTGATTCGACACCAAACAAACAATGTTCTGCCGAATCCGTGCATTCCGCCATGGGAAACCTAGTTCCGCACTGCTGTCCTGCCTCAGCTAAAAATTAGGAACGTCACCATTTGATAAAAATACTGATTAATCGAGATTAATCAACAATGACGTATACATTATTAAAGAAATGGAAACATTGATGATATTTAGATGATTGCAGTAAAAGAACGTCCCGAACATCACCATAAAAGTGATAGTATGATAAAGGTATGTGTCAATTATATTATTAACAATCTAGTCGGGATATATAAAATCTATACTCTACCTGTTGATAAACTACAGAAAAAAGCAAGAAGAGCAAGACCAAGAACAAGCTTCGTGAGGACAGCCATTGAATTAGTTTTTACGTGCAATAAAAAAAACTTTGTGCTTATTTATACACCGAAGTTACAATTATTTAGGAACAGGTTGCTTTGAGATCAATTCAACTGAGCGATTAGAGCTCTTTATCTCTTTATATTAGTTTAACATTCGTAAGTTTCATAGATACAGCATAATTCAAGTGAAATTCCCTGTTTAATAATATGATACTGTTAGTGATTACTTGTATTGATATATGATAAGCAGAATTCAAACAAACAAACTGTTTAGACAAAATATATTCTTATTTATAAGGGATCTCTTTCAATTATATATTATTAAATACCATAAACCCTGAAAACTGGATGTGGCTGTTATGGAAGTTCAATATTTTACATTAAAAGAACAATTAGAAAGGGATCTTAAATTTATTTTATTTTAACCGTTGATCTCAGATGATGACAGATGAATTGATTTCACACCAAAAAATGTAAATATTGCAAATTGTAAATGGTAGCGTCTCTTTATGGGAGAATTGGTAAACCTAGAAACACTTATTTTTTTAAATGTGTATCTGTATTGACAAGCCAATATTTTGAAGCTGAATTTGAGCACAGACAACATACTTTTGTATCAATGTTTAACTAAAATTACCTGAAGTGTTTCTCATTGTTTTCATGGAAAAGCTTTTGAAAATGTGTCGGAAATGCACAAAGATAAATACAAATGATGTTGCATATAAAAAGTCAGTTTTAACAAAATATAATCTATTTATATACATACAGGTAAAATACATTACTATTTTAGAAACAACGAAATTAATGCACACATGTTATTTATCGACATAAAAAATATAGAACAGATTTTTCTGAGTGATGACAAGTATGATAACTTGAAAACGTTCAGCTAATCGAATAACATCATCAGCACTTATTTGAAATAGTATATAAAATGAAACGGCTCCGACTTATGATAACATCATCGCATCACATTCTGTATGCAAACTATGATGTCAAAAACATTTTGTGTTTCATTTGTTGTTTTAATTTTAATCGCCTTCTGCCTTGTTCAAGGTATGTAAAGATCTGTTTGATGATCTGCCTAATATTGGTTGTGGAATTGTTTGATAATTAAAAATGTAATGAATAACATTGTACATTTAATAATAGCAATTAAACCCAAAGGCTTCGTAAATATAATGTTTTAGGCAGGTATGATATATATGATATTGATTGTGTTTCCTTGTAGGCAAATAGCTAGTATTTTTTTTCAGTGAAAGTTGCAATATGAATACAAAGTTTGTTTTTCCATTATAATCACGAAAATCGGTTTTAATGTCAATAAAATAGATGATCAAAGGCTCATTTTGATGCATGTAGTCATATTTTATTCAATCTGTAGGAGATGATTCTGGGTGCTGGGCTGTAGGTGGAAGATGCCAATACACGTCTGAGTCATTTTGTGTGTCCTACAGAACTGGGTTGTGTGCCGGTCCAACCAACCGGAAGTGCTGTGTTAGTGGTGAGCCAAGTTTAATCATATAAAAATGTGTTTGATATTTATATTTGTTGAAATAATATTAGAATATGATGAAGGCGTTTCGCTTTTGAAGTTTTTGAATACACCACGCAACCAGCAGGCACACGATGTCGTTTACATGATATTTAAAATAAAATTGATATTCTAGAAAATCCAGTAGTAAACAATGAACAATTATACATACTTTACATAATGAAACAAATAGTCTAAATAGTACTTGAAAAATGTGAACTAGTATATACAAAATAATAAACGATATCATCAAAATACAGCGCAAATTTTTGGCATATGATGATTAAATGCAAATGAAGGACTTTTGCAATCCAGATTCCTAAATTTAATATTTTTTGTCTGAATTCTATGATTATCGATGAAGTATTAATTGGAATTGTAAGTACAAACTAACTGAATTTCAAATATATTCGGCAGATTGTATCTGGTGAACAAGACAGAGAAATTTGAATTAAAAGCCATAGTTTTAATCTTTCTCGTAAACCAATGTATGTATACATGTAATTTTTTTTTTTTACATAATTTAAAAAAGCATATACCGATCACTTTTTTCATAGAAAAAAAATCACCCTTTATTTCTAGAATGTTTTTTCCACAAAATTATTTATAAGCCTATCAGACTATTTAATCGAAAAGGAACATGTGTTCAAATTTCTCTTTGAATACTTTCAAAAAACTTAGTGCAAATTGTATAACATTTTGTGTTTCGTACTACCAATTGTTAATTATCTAAAGCACAAAAAATAAAAGATTTGAAATATCTAAGAAAAGATTGCGTTATTGGTCGAAAAATGTCGTGTTTTAAAACCTAATGATTCTTATCATTTTAAAAAGCCAAGAATAGACAAAACTCAATCATAATGGTACAAAATTTATTTAATATATAATTTTTAATGCAAATATGATTTTTACGTGAAACACGGTGCATTTTTAAACAGAACGTCGACGTATTCAAGAAAAACAACTCTGTAGTGTAATAGTTACACAAATGTTCAAGACCGGATTATTGATACAAATTGTAATTTCAGATGTCAAATTCAACTGAATAGCTTAAAAACTATATAGAGATTTGCAGTACAACAATTATCACTCTATCATAAAGAACTAGACGTACTCATATTAAAACAAAACTATTCATATTTCCTTAAATTATTCGACCACACTTTTGTTCCAATGCAAAATGTTCTACGCAGTTTAAGTTTGGAGAATAAAACATAATTAACATTTTGTTCCAATCACCCTTTCTATATTCCCACAGGAGCAGATTTTAACTGTTGGAGAATAGGTGGAACTTGTAAAGACAACCGGAACTCATGCAGTGGAATCTATATCAAAGGGCTGTGTGGGGGAGGCCTGTCAAGACAATGTTGTGCATAAAGTGCGCTGAAAAAGACCTGATTCATTTGAATACATTTATCAATATTAAATTTGTGTCTTGAAGTAAGTGTGTTTTATCAATGAAAAGCCTTCTAATATTATTAAGAGAATATATTTAATCTAATTTTAACTCCATTAATTTAACAACGTGACTAGAATGGCACAAAACAATGTATAGTGTTTTGCAAGCATTAGTTTCGTTTCTGCTCATCTTAAATTTCCAAAGAAGTCTACATTTGTTAAAATGAGTGAAACAATAACATTAGCATGTAAATTGTATATTGTTATTATTACTTCACGAATCTACATGCAAATAGGAAACTCAACTTCGAACTCAGTTATGTACAAATTTGATTCATCTGTCAGCAAATGAAGTATAATGTCGGTTTTACGTTTGTCACATAAAAATATGTGGGTAAAGGTAATGCGATTCATCGAAACAAAATGTCCGTGACCTTTTATACAAAAATTACATAAAACCAAATCGTAGTAACAATATTCAGGCTAAGAAAAACCTTTTATAACTTATGAAAGGTTTAAATTTCTTGGAACGTAACTATTGTTCATGAGCACAAAAAACGTCTTTCAGTGGTAAGAGATACAATACCATAATATGACGTTTACTGCTTCAAATTTGTAAACTGTACCAGTCAGAAGCAGAGCCAGCGTTACGCCCTACACGATGTCTGAAGGTATCACACTAGTATTTCCCTGACAGTTCACGGCAAAACATGGCAGGATAAAGAACTCAGTTTTCACCTTTAATTTGAAGATTTTCCCCAAGAGATAGGTGCCCATTCTTAATTACGTGTATGAGGTGTAAATTCAAGCATTTTTCTTAAGACCTTTTTACCTTTAAAAAAAACCAATGAGAACAAGAAATATTTCTATTTTTTTTTAAATACATAGGTGTTAATTTGACTCCAGGCATAGTTTTCAAGTACCTGATTGACTTTGATGTAAACAAAATTTCACTTTCAATAGCTTTCTTATAAAAATTATGAGATACACTTAAGGTAATTTTAGCTAAACATGGATACAAAAGTGTGTTCTTTTTGCTCAAATTCAGCTTCTAAATTTAGTCTTCTCAATACTGATACAAGTTTTAACAATAAAGTGTTTCTAGGTTTACAAATTGCCTCATAAATAGATGTCTGTGATTTACTATTTATGATATTTACATTCTTGGGTGGTGAAATGAATTCGTGTGTTAATAGCACTTATATATGCATAAAAGAATGACATGGTTGCATAATGCAAATAGGACCAATGACCAAATCATCATCTGAGCATCAACGGTAAAAGCAAAGTAAATTTAAGATCACTTTCTAATTATCCTTTAAACGTAAAATATTGAACTTCCATTGCAGCCACGTTGAATTTTCAGGGTTTATGGTACATAAAATTTTTTAATTTAAAGAGATCCCATTAAATATTTTTGTTTAATCATTTTGTGTTTGGAATTGATTTCTGCTTGTCATATATCATACAAGTAATCGCTAACAGTATAATGTTTTAAAACGGGGAATTTGACGTGAATTATGTTGTATCTCTTAAACTTAGAAATGCTTAAAAATACAAAGAGATAAAGAGCTCTTATCTCTCAGTTGAATTGATCTCAAAGCAACCTGTGCCTTAATATTTTTAACTTCAGTGTAAAAAAAAAAGCCACACAGTTTTTTTTATTGCACATATAAACTAATACAAAGGCTGTCTTTAAACAACTTTCCCTAGGTCTTGCTCTGATTGTTTTTTTTCTGTAATTTATTAACAGGTAGAGTATATATTTAATATTGCCTGACTAGATTGTTGACAATATAACGTCACGTGTATTTTTATCATACTATCACTTTCATGGTGATGTTCGAGACGTTCGTTTACTACATACAGAAATGGAAACGATGTTTCCATTTCTGTAATAATGACTACAGAAATGTTTATTGGGTCATGATCTAGTAAATGAAAGGTGCCAACAGATTTATGAAATTCAGTATATAAGTTCTTTTAATGATGCTTCATAAGAATAGCGTTGTTTGATAGGGTGTATGGGGGCTTAAACTGTTTGTAAACACACATAAAAATCATGTTTTAAGCTGTCATTTTCTATGAAATATGTAGGAAATAAGTAACAAATCTCGGAGTTTTGTCCATTTTTGACTAATGAAATATATCTAGAATGCATGCAGTCTCTTCAAAAACGGCATTATACATGTCCTTCACCTCCTCGTCAAAAGAAAGTCATAAGGATGTCATAAGGATGTCAAAAGGATGTCAAAAGTATGTCATATTGAATATAGGTATCAAGATTACTTTTTCCATGATTTAAAATACGTAGCATCATTGAAAGAATTTGAATCTTGAACTTCATAAAGCTGTAGACACCTTTCATTTACTAGATTTTGACCTTAATCTGGTTAAATCAGTTATTTGTTTATATGTTGCATTCCTTATATTCCACTGAAGTAGGACATTAGTGTGGAATCAGATTTCCCATGGCGGAATGCACGGATTCGGCAGAACATTGTATGTTTGGTGTCGAATCAGGACACAATCTGTGTGATGATGGATTGGTCTGTTGCAGAAAAATTGGAGTGTAATTATCAACATGTTATGTTTAATTATGGAGATAGACATAGACAACAAAACTAAAGTTGAGCTACGTTTCCTAGAAATATTCTTGATTGATAGGATATTTACTTGGTGTAAGGGTATTTAATCTAATTTAAAAAAAACCTTACATCTGAAAAAATATCTTTTTTAATTTCGATTGCAATATACAGTGTTTAGAGGTCATCTATACCATTTAAAATAAAGTTTGCATTTTCATGCATGTAAATCCTAAAAGGTCGATAATTGTATCTTTGAAAATACGATATCAAACTGTAAGCTTTAATATTTCAAAATAAAAGTTGAAAACTAAGGCACAGAGTTCTTTTTATTAAATTTTGCTACTCAGAATCATAAGTAAGAATTCTGAGAATAGTCACTCGTGTTAAAACCATTTCAGATATGTGTCATGTTGCACGGTAGTTTCAGCTTTATCGTGCTTTAACCTTGCATTGTGGCGTGGAAATTATACAAACACCATTTTTGTTTTGTAGAAGACTAGTACTAGAATATTAGTTTTTGTTTTCGGAAATATTCGAGCCCAAGAAAGGTGATTCCGATGATTATTTCTTTCTTCTTTCAATACTTATACATTTTATATGTAAATGTATTGATTTGCTACTTTATTTAGTATCAAAAAGATTAGTTTCTTAATGTAAATGTTTTTCATATAATAATTTGATAAGACATTAGGAAAACAAATCGTATCTCCTTTTATTTTGATTACTTTCGATTAAAACCTTGGTAAGTTTTTAATAGAGTTTAGATGCCATAAACATCGATAAGCACCAGTCATTTAATGATCAAGTTAACTTTGTCGAACATAATAGCGTCCAATATGGCGACGCACATAAGCTGGGGGGGGGGGGGGGTAAATAAAATGATAGAACAAGTCCTGGAAGTCCTGGAAACGAAAATCAATTTGTTTTGTTTTTAGTATTGTAGTTAAGTTTTTTAATAAAAAAAAATATGTTACCATAATGATAGTTCAAAACGTAACAATACTTAGCCATGTCAGAGGCAAAAAAGAAAACAGATGATAATATTAATCACCCCCCCCCACCCACCCCCCCCCCCCAAAAAAAAGAAAGAAAAAGAAAAAAAGATTGGCCGTCATTCTTATCAGTAACATATTTTTCAACAATTAACATTTGAAATGCTTCTCCAGTGTGAACCAACTAGATATATCACGCACAAATATAGAGTTAATTCAATATAACAATTATAAAAATCATTAGATAATAAGATCCTCTATATTTATATATAGCGCAGTGGGCAAAGCACTCGCTTCTCACCGCTGCGACCCGAGTTCGATCCCCGTGATTGCAGTAATAGGGTATGGAGGTCGCCCGCTTGGACACGTGGGTTGTCTCCGGGTACTCCGGCTTCATCCCACACCAATGACCCCCTTCCGCTAACATCCGTGCCAACGAGAGATATTATTATAAGTTGTAGAACTTGTTTATCAATCGTTGTAAAATAAAGTTCAGTTCAATCTATATGTTAATTTTTAATGTTTTACATATCTTATCCCTCAATGTTGTTGATTTACGATAATTGATCGCACACTGAAGTGCAAATTAGATGCTCATAATGTAAAGCATGTACGGCAACTATAAATCATGACTTAATTAGAGAGACATCAATTGCAGAAGGAATTTTAATTTCTGTATCAGACAGAAATAAAGATCAACATTGTTTAAAGATAAACATCATTACATTCTAAAATAAATAATATTAATTTTATAATATACTTTATTAATTCGTTTAAAAACTATTGCACTTAATTTTACACCCGCAAAACAAAATTGCAAAATAAATAAATTAATTAATTAACAAATAAATAAATAAATAAATAAAATAAAAAATAAATAAATGATAAATTAACTGGTGTTTTTATAAGTAATTGATCTATGAGTAAATTCATTAATTTAGGAATAACAAACTAATACATTATGATGAGTGGAAGTCATGGCCCTGTTTATCGGTGCTATTGGTCTTTTGTTCCAGCAATAAAGTAAATAATTTGAAATTTATCTGTTTGATTTGAACACTTTACACACAAGATACCAACTATACCATACTTTAATATGCGTAATAATGAACTTTTCAGTTTCATACTTTCGGATTAAAACTTTCTATGCATTTATTTTGCTAAAATGTATTATTGTTGTTTTGGGATATTTTTGTAGACAGCTATTTTAATTTTGACTTGTGTTTCGGAGTCCTTTGTGCATATTTTCTTTTAAAAATTTACTGTCTTGAGGATACATTTCACCTATGCTATAGAGGTTTGACTATTTAATGTAAAAGTTATGGACTACAATATCAGTTTTTCATTCCGATAGAATGAGTACAAGCTCAACATATTTAAGTGGATGTTCACAATCTTACTTAAATTAAATACCTTAAAATTTTTTATAAACATGCTAGTATATCTTTATATTAAATTTTCAAATAAGATTTGCATTTTAAGAACCTTACCTAATGTCTGTAAAAAGTCATCAAATTATTCTTTAAAAGATATATACCTTTCATTCTAATGAAATGTAAAGGTTAGTTTTTATTTTCAATCTAATGTAGCTGGTTGAAAAATAAGCAATTCTAGTACAAAATGGGTTTTAAAGATTAATCGTAATTCTAATACATTATGATAATGGTTAAATATATTTTTTACTTAATACTTGTATTTAGTAGCATATCATTAATTAAATTCATACCTTCTCTGTCATCGTTATGCTATAAAATGTATAATAAATATTTCATAAAAACAGAATTTAGAACACGAAGTTCACTAAGATTTTCCTGGATTTCCTTATTGCGTATTTTTTGTGGCACACATGTACGTCAAACAAATGACTCGCATAATCCTCTCAAACAAAATCATAACCGAATTACTGAGATTGCTAATCAATTTGATCAAGCTGCATTCTAGTGTGGGTTGTTTAGCCGCTGCAGGTAGTTGATCTGATATGAAAATATCAAGATGGTTTTTTTTAGCTTAAAAAGTGACAAGAGGGGTTTTACTACCTCTTGATTTATGTACTAAATGTACGTTCCGGTATCAATATTAATTGCGAGAAGTATTCTTTTTAATTAAATTTTTTAATACTTATTTAGTCTTTAATTCAAAAGTGTTTTCTAATATGGCACCTGATCCTACCTCTATCTTGGAGGTCCGTGTTGCTCTGCTTTGAATTTGTATTTCGTTTTATGGATTTTTGAGATGGTTGACGGTTTGTTATTGTCATTTTTTTCATATACACAAGTCAATTTTATCAATTCACTATTTTTACACAAATGATGCATAGACATTTAAAATACGGACTTGTATTCTATACGGTGCGTTTATAAAATGAAATAAAGGTTTTTTTACTTGAATGATTTTCGTAGTTTAGAAGTTAGCGCGCATATCAGAAAAACGCATTACTCTTGTTACATAAGCGGATTTGGTATTTTTTCTGCAATGATCGCTACTCTCGTAGTTCTTATTTAACAAAAAAGGAATACTTTTTGTTCACCGAATCTTTTTTCAAATATCCATTGAAACTTAGTGAAAATACACAAATTAATGTTAATGTTTAACAGCTTACATAGAAGGAAAGTCTAATGCTTCAAAAAATTGTGTAATCACCATGGCAACTACAAATATATATAATTCAAAGTCAGAAGTCCAACTTTAAAAGTCCGTTGAATTCCTGCTTTCAATGTTGCAAATATTTTGCTTGATCACGAAAAAACAAACATGCAGTGGGTGTTCATGTTAAAAAATTATAAAACAAGACATCAATGAACGATTATAATACGTGCAGGTATTTGACCGAACGTTGAGATGAAATAAGCTATGTGTATAAGATATATTTAAATTAAAGTAATAGAAACGCAAACATTGATTTTAGCTAGATTGTGATAGGCCTTTTTTTGCATTTTTTAACACAATTGCATTTCTTTAAAGTGGAGAAAATTTTCAGGGGATTTATATATAATATACGCTATACACATTAGACATGAGTTATTTGAATGCAATATTAAGATAACGAACGGAAAATTTAAATAGGTGAAAGACAGATTCACCGTTAATATGGTGTATCTAACAGGAACATGTATTTCTTAGTACGTAAAAAATCCTATTGATACACTTTTGATTAAACATTACCAGATACTGGTATAAAAGAATGAACTATATATATATATATATATATATTTAAAAGAAATATAAATTTATCGTGTAAATATTTCTTACATATAATTTAAGAGAAACAGTTTTTGTCAAATAATGCGTAATTTGAATATTTTCTTATATGATTTAAATTTCCTCATTTTACATCTTGTTCTATTGAATTGTTACGTGTTATAAAAAAAAAATAAATTAAATCTAAAAAAAGTACATAATTTGAACTAACTGCCAGAACACTTTATGTAAAGAACAAAAATAATTTTATCATCAAGTGCATAAAATATCACATGGATTAATACCAGATTATTTAAACGTTTTAAAATGAGCATAATTAGTAATCCAAAGAGATTTAAAAAATCTTCTTGAAAAGTTTACTAGGTACATGTAAGAGTTTAATTGTCATCTACCAACTTCTTAATGCTTAATGCCAGCTGCTTACCATTAAATGTTCACAATATTTTTTTACTGCAGCTTACTACCAACTCTGCTCTCGCTTCAAAAAACTGAAAAAAAAATGACACTATCTTTATTTTATTTTTTTTTTTTTTTTTACATATTTTAATCTATCTGTATTTCAGCCGACGTGTTTATTAACGTTACGGAAATTAATTACATATTGGAGTACAAAGTCGATTAATTAAAATTCCAAGCATGCACGGTAACTAAAAAACATAAGTCGACTAGAGGCATCAATTGTGGAAGGAAGTTCCACCTGTCAATTAAACAAAATCAAAGATAAACCCCACATAAAGAGAAAAACATCTTTACTTTTCAAAACTCATGTATGAATAAAAAATGATATTAATCATTTAACATCCATTGCACTTTAATTTAGACCTGCAAACAAAAACAAAAATTCCAAACAATAATTACTGGTGTTGTTTATAAGTGATAGATCTTTTGAGTATATTAATTGATTTCAGAATAACAAACTAATACAATATGATAAATGGAAGTCATGACCCTGTTTATCGACCCTACTGGTCGTTTGTTTCAGCGATGAAGTAAACAATATGTAATTGATCAGTTTGATTTTAAAACTATGCGTACCAGATACCCATACTACGATAATTTACTATGTGTGATGTACTTTTCGGTTACATACTTTTAGATAAAACAGCGTATGCATTGTTTTCAGTAAAATGTGTCCTTGTTGTTTTCGTTAAACATTTGTAAATATTTATTTGGTTTTGACTTTTGTTCCGGAGTCCTTTGTACTAGTAATTTGAAGAACAGTATAAAACGAAGAACAAATTTTGTAGCTAACCATAAGTAAGTCAATAAAGTGATACTAAGAAGAGAGAAAATGCAAAGTTTAGTCATATTTGTTGGTGTAATGCTCACCGCTCTGCCGCAGTTGTATGCTCAAATAAGACCAAGGTTTTTCCGTAAGTACAATTTGACAGAATGTAAGAAGTTTTATACATGATAATGAGTGAAATGTTGATGTTGATTTTGAAAAAGTAATACTATCGTTGTTTAAATCATCATATTCCAGTAAAAAAGACTACAATTTACATTAATAAATTTGTTTAAGGTATCCAAATTTGGAATATAAAAGAAATAAATGTTTGTAATCCATTGATACGTTTATTAATCTGAAGTGTTCGATGCTTTCGTATTTTAATTCAAAAATATTTTTAGGAGGCCCCTTTCAATTACCAGAATACTTTTTCTGGAATCCATGGCAACAGTTTCATCAGCCAGGACAGTGGAAATCTGGATTGATTGATTCTTGGGTAAATTAACAAAACATTCTTAGTTAACAAAATTATTTCTAGGACATGTGATTGTTTTATCTATATTGCGTTAATGTTGAAAAAAATTGCTTTTATTCATTTTTGTTATCTGTGAAAAAAAGATTAAACTTAATGATTAATATATCTTGCTAAAAAAATTTTTTTTTTCAAAATGCAATTTAAAATAACATTTTCAAATTTTAATGGTAATGTGTATCTTAACTGCATTTGCAATTTTTTGCATTTTTAAAAAGTAACCTGTAATTTTTTTTGACATCAAGACTACTTCTCGTATTCTTGTTTACAGGACAGAAAGAACCAAGATTCTCCTATCGCGAATCTACTTCAAACTATGATAGTTTACGATGAATTCGGTCGGCCGCACAAGGTAAATTGACTAAGGAAACTAGTTACATTACTTTAAATCAACAACAGACTCAATCTTTTGTCTTCTCTATAAGTACACAACCTTTATTCTGTCTGATCTTTTTACAACATATCATTGAGATAATTACTGTTCAAGGTCACTGCCATAAACGTGTCCTCTGTCTATACATAAAGAAAAGAATATATTAACACCTACTCAATTATGTTTTAATGAACAGCCAAATGGAATCGACCCATCACAGAAAGCATCAGTCAAAATTGCTGAATTGGATCACCATATATTACCAAATGTGAGGATATTTAATAATGAATTTAACTATCGATTCATTTCATTATTATTATCGTTATCATTATAATATCGATCAATTTCATTTCATCACAAAAAAGTTTAACCAATTACGTGACTTTTTTTTCTTTTGTTGCAGCCAAATCCATTTGTTCATCATAGAAGGGTTAGTATAATTCCCATCTTACTCATATAATGCAATATTTTGGATTGCATACGGGTTTATTTTAATATATACTTTCCTTTTTCATACATCTACTTTATTAAGTTTTTATTTTTTATATATTTGTCACAGAGAAAGAGGAATTTTCTTTCAAACGCCAGACTATGGGAGCAGAACATTGTTCCATACGAAATCCAACCTGGATGTAAATATACAATTGATAATGATTTTCCGCTACATTGTATAAAGACATTTAATTAATTTCCAAACCGCTGTCTCCTTTTGAGAATTGAATATATTATAATGTACGGATGAATTATGTATATATAACCATTATATTTTGTATTTTAGTGTCGGCAAGTATGCGAGAAAAAATTAACGAATCCATTAAAGCATTCGAAGACTTGACCTGTGTCAGGATAGTACCTCGTTCCCAAGCGAGAAATCTCCCCCACAATTCCTACGTATATTTTGTTAATGGGTATGTAAAAATAACCCCAACAATGTTATTCAATTATTCAAAATATTTAAACATATAGATTTGTTCAGTCAAATTTTATTTTACTCTTCTAGAGTTTAAAGACAAAGTTTCTAAATGCATCGTAAAATGATAATACACCAATCATATTTATCTAAACTTCACGGAGTGGAACGTCTTTTGTTATATTTAGGCAAGGTTGTTCCTCATATATCGGGCGACAGATGGATGGACAGCAGCCTATAACTCTTCAGGAAGGCTCTTGTGCATATGTAAGTACTTGTACATGTACATTTATCGCTAATTAACAGTTTGATAAGCAAAACAAAAAGCTGAGAAACCAATATACGTATATAATAATCTTGACTAAAATAATACGTTAGGAAAAAAAGCATTTCAATATATGGCTTTTCGAACCTTCCGATATGAGAATTAAAATCTAAAAAAATCATATATCGTTGTTTGTGTTCAACATGGTATTCATGCAATGAACAAAATGCATTAGACAAACTCAATGTATTGGAGATGGTAAAGGTGTTATAAATTTTCAGACTAAAGTTGTCATTCATGAGTTGATGCATGCGATTGGTCAGATGCACGAACAGCAGAGATCAGATCGAGACAACTACATAGAAATACTGTATGATAACGTGCCAACCAATCAACGGAGGAACTTCGACAAGGAGGATACACTTGATAGAACGCCGTACGACGTGGAGTCTATTTTGCAGTATCCTCTTACGGTAAGTGTACAAGAAATCGTAGTATGTTAACGGCATTGAAATAATTATCTTAAAATATTCTAAGTAGGTACAAACAATAGATAAAAAAGGATAAACAATAATGTCAATTCTCCGTTTACATTAAAAAGTAAAGAAATATTTTTGTAGATACGCTATGTTATACAATTTTTATATTAAAAAATAACACTGAATAGTAATTGGTGATTTTATTGCTTTGGAATTTGTTTTTAAGATTAAGATAATAAATTTTCATTGATTAAAATTAAAAACAGTTCTGTATCTAAACTTCTATGCTTTTTAAATTCGTTTACAGTCATTTGCGCTGAATCCTGGTCGACCCACGATGAAATTGAAGGACCCACGACTAGAGGCTCTCGTAGATACTGCCCAGACCTTTACACATAACGATCTCAAAGAGATCACGCTGGCTTACCGGTGTGCTGGTAGGTCTGATATAGTAGTCTCAATTAGCAATGATAATGTTTAGTCTTTTGAATAAAATCATGAAAAACTTACATTCTTTACAAAATTCCCTTAAATTCATAACTTTGGGAAAAAGGTACAAGATACATCAGATCCATTTTTACATGATGTTTTAGGTCGAAAGAGACACTAATAAATCAACACTATATTTTGACCTTTCTTAGGCAAAGCATTCATCGATGACTTTGGTTTTTTTTTAATACGTTGGATAATTTCATTTTCAAAGCTGACTGCCAGAATGCTCCAGTTTGCGAATATGGCGGATTCGTTGTCGCAATAAGTTTGGATAATGTATTGTATTTTTCACGTAATTCATCACCTTTGGCAATGTTTTAGATATTTTTCAAAATGTACAGGGACGAAGTTGCATAGAAAAACATTTAATTAAAGAATATTTTAATATAAGCAGCAAATCAACTTTTCTAGGAACTGAGCTAAACTGGAACGCATAATAGTACACTCTGATGATATAAATATTAATAAATTGAAGATAGTTATACTGAGTACATTTCATTTTATTTTAAATAAAACCTAACGAAAATTAATAAAATTTCATTTTCTACGCACTCCTTTGATTTATTTAGTACAATACATCAAATCACATCTCACGTTATGTTTGTTCTTTGTTCAAAGGGACTCTTTGAAATCATTGACTAGATCTTAATCTTGATAATGCAATACTTTTAAAGATGACTTTTTTAAATTTAATTGATAATTGATTTTCGTAGCTGACTGTCAAAATGCTCCAGATTGCGAAAATGGTGGATTTGTTGCCCACAACTGCCGCTGTATGTGTCCTGCGGATCTGACGGGCGTCACTTGTAATCAAGTCACGACAGACACAGGTAAATGGAGGCTGGCATTAAAATACATATTAACTTCGTCTATAGGTTTCTTTCTTTCTTAAACATTTTATTATCTAAAACTCTGTTAATTGCAGGTTGCGGGGGAGTTATAGAATTGTCGTCAGGAGAAAGTCAAACTATTCAATCCCCCGACTACCCAAATGCAGTGCCCGTAGATAGGGAATGTGTCTGGCTCGTAAAGGTAAGGTCTTTTGTTCGATACCCTATTTATTTGAGATTTTGATATCTATTTGAATATTACCAGAAGCAGAATTATTCGAATATCACTCTTTTAGGGCCCTTCAAATTCCAATATCAGACTGACCATTCAGGAACTTGAACTGGCCATGGACTCCAGAAACACAAATTGCTATCACTGGCTAGAAATACGTTATCATTTGCCAGGACAAACAGGAATTAAGTAAATATAATATTTTATGCAGAAGATCTAAGTTTAAAACCATTTTGGCTTACTGGAAATATTTTACTTTGAAAAGAAATTGGATGCTTATCTAGGGTTTTATCAAAAAAAAAATATACAAAATTAATTCTTGATTTTAAAGTTATCGGTTTGTTAAGATACATATAAGGCAAGTAATTCTAAAACTGTATCGTTTTAGACAATGTAACATGGCACAAGCAAATCAACAAATAACCACCACCAATGATGGCGAGAGAAACATCATGATTTTGAAGTTTGACAGCAAACTGTCAAGAGACAGAAGGTCATCTCAAAACCATAAATTCAGTTTGCAAGTAGAGGCTGTTGGAGGTAAACACATTATGACATTTGTATACCATGTTAATATACCCAGTTTATTAAGAAAAACTTTATATACATTCAGAAAGTCCAACGTCTAGTTAAAAACCAAACTTTATTTTTGTTCCTTCTGGTTTTAGGTACTTTGGTTTCTAATCCTTGTAATCCTAATCCTTGCAAAAATTCCGGAACTTGTGCAGTAACCGGTTCAAGTTATGAGTGTACCTGTCCTTCCGGTTGGACAGGAACTACTTGTGACGTAAAAACACAGTCTTGTCAGCCTAATCCTTGCCAAAATGGCGGAACATGTAACATTATTGGAAACAGTATAACTTGCATCTGCCGCCCACAATTTGTTGGTCCTAATTGCGAAAGTAAGTAGTTTAGACACAATGTAGAATTATTTTCATTATTCGGCATCTTGTGGTCAATATAAATGGTTAATATGTAAACGGTGTGACCGTTGGACCGAGCGCAGATTTAACACAGTGCAGTTTGATTTTTTTGAAGAACAAAACTTATTTGAAACCCACACAGTAGGATCCGCCTGTCTACTCAAATCATAAGCAAAGGTTAAACTATACGTCGCGTGCGCAGTCTACATTATGACGTCATGTTTCATACGTAAAACTTAAAAGTTTTGTCTTCAGAAATAGCCGAAGAAAAGTTCTTGATTCCGAGAATTTTTTATTTCTTCTTTCAATGCTTATAATTTTACCAAGTTGATGAATTGAATTTCTTCTACTTTTTTCAGCCTCTAAAAGATCGGTTCTTTAATGTTAATGATTTTATTTTCATCTAATAATTTGATAAGACATACGGGAAACTAGTCGTATTTCTTGATTAAAGCACTGTTTAAAGTTGTATAGTTTGCACAGTAAATTATTTTCATCTTAATTGCTTTCAATTAAACATTGGAAAGTTTTTGATCGAGTTTCGGGGCAAAAAACATCGACAAGCTGCAGTCATTTACTGATAGAGTTAACTTTTTTAACAAAATGACGGCCAATATGGCCGCGCCCATGGCTGGAAGAAAAATTTTTGGCCCTTACTACCGCTGATTCAACTCTCATTTTCCCCTGATTTTCTTATATATACGTGTTCCCATTAAGCCTCGCTTTGCGAGGCGGGCTTCGCCCGCCTCTCGCTGCGCTCAGTATAAACATTTTTTTTTATATTATGGTACGTGTTTGTAAAAAAATACATTATTGTAAATAGTGACATAACCGCTGTTATGTTTTATGTTTTATGCTCATTATCATTTATTTTTTATTTTTCTGTTTTAAGCGTCCAACGGTTGGTGGGGACGTCGTAGAAGATAGAGAACTGTATTTGAAAGAGTGACCAGAAAGGAATCCGTATTTTCTGTATTATATTTATTTTTTGCAAAAAAAATAAAATAAATAACTTTGCCATAAAAACATGTTTTTTAAGTTTCTATTAAAAGATATATAATTATTTTTTAACTTTAATTGAAATTTTGATCGAAACTGAAAACGAGAGGACCAGGGGCCATATCGCTTATCTTAGCAACGATAACCAATATAATAATCAACATTACAGTATCAAATTGAAAAGAACTTGACAATTTAGTACAGAAGATCTTGCTCTAAGAGTGAAAAAATCTTCCGACTTTTTATCCACATATTTTTATATTAAATAGCAAGTCTCCATTTGTGTTTCAGTATTTGTGAGAAGATTTTTCTCTTCCTATTTAACTCCCCTCTCCCCTTTGTGGCCCCACCCTTCTCCAGGGAATCATGATTTGGACAAACTTTAATCTGCACACCCTGTGCTTACAACTTTCAGCTTTTTTGACTGAATGGTTTTTCAAAATAAGATTTTTAAGAATATTTCTATATACATTTATTTCTCTGCAAAAATTCGACCCCCCTCCCCACATTGTGACTCAACCCTACCTTGGGGATAATCAGTTTTTAAAAATTTGAATCTACACTACCTGAGGAGGCTTCCTCGTGCTTTTTTTTGCCAATTGGATTTAGAGAATATTTTAAAATATTTTAAAGATTCCTATGTAAATATGTGACCCCCATTGTGGCCCCACCCTACACCCGGTATCATGCATATGATCTGAACAAACTTGAATCTACACTAACTGGCGATGCTTTCACACAATTTTCAGATTTTCCAGCTGAATGTTTTTTTGGGGAGAACATTTTAAAAGATTTTTCTCAATGTATTTCCATGTAAAAATGTGCCCCCCCCCCCATTGTGGCCCAATCTACCCCCGGGGATCATAGTTTGAACAAACTTGAAGCTGCACTACATGAGGATCTTTCAGTTTTTCTGCCCAAATGGTTTTTGAGAAGATCTTTTTAAATTACCAACAGTTTACCATCAGTTTTTCAATAATTCTAAATTATCTTGCCTTTCAAAAAGGCATGGCTCTTCATTTGAACAAACTGGAATTCCCTTTATACATAATAATGCATCGTGCTAAGTTTGGTTGAAATTGGCCCAGTGGTTCTGGAGAAAAAACATTTTAATGTTTAAGTTTAGGAGACAACCACAACGACGCCGACGACAGAATACGGACAAATTATGATCAGTAAAGCTCAAGTGAACAAAAAAAAAAAATTAACATTTAGGTGTAACTAGCTATCGGACTTCCTAAGACATTTTATCTAAGATTTTTAATTAGAATGACAGTATTCATTCAGCCTAAACTTAGAAAATTACATTTTTCAAACAAATGCAGAATGAAATGCAAGCTAATCTATATAAAAGTATGTATGGCAATTTATCAAATGTACAAATGGATTTACACGGTAACGTTTATACTTTGATATTCAATGTGAATTGTTGTTTTTTCGACTTTCGACGACAATTTATCGCGTTGATTTCAGACAAAATATTTTGCTATGATAAAAATATCATTGTTTGTTTGTTTGATATTGATCAGTTTCGGCCGAATTATTTTCATATATTTGTATTGACCTGTTCATACATCACTGTATTATCATGCTCACATTGAATCGTTTGTAGCTAATTACAAAGACAATGGTTGAGTTATGGAAGTTAATTTTAGCAATTGTTCTATCTGCTGTGTCTGTTAATGAAAAGTAACAGGTAGAATGATATTTGTTTTCTTTAAAGCAATAACGATTTGAACTGCCCATTTACTCTTATTGCTTTTTCTTTTATGTAATGTTCATGCAAACAAAACTTTCATAATTATAAACTAAATGTAAATATGTCGTCAGATAATAAATACCATTATTTCATCCGAATATAAATTTTGGTCAGAATATGTCGTATTTTCTTTTCTCGAAACAATATGACATAAATGTCTTCAGAACTGACTAATTTGGCGAAAGCTTACATTTTTCTACGTAGTCGTCATGTTCGACGAGAAAGGCAAGGGCTTTTTTTCAAACTACTTTATAAATTTTCGTTAATTGTTGTAACAAATAGGAACACAGGTCATTTTTTTGTGTCTGATATAAAAAAATCACATCCTGACAGAAACTGCTTACCAGTTATTTCCTGATTCGTTAGGCAAGTAAAAGGAAAAAGTAATCTTTGGGATATTCATATGATGGCAAAAAACATTAAATATTAGGTAAAGGTATATAAGGAAAAAAAATGTTGCCTACGAAAGTTGACATTGCTTTCAGACATAAATTATTCTTTAATTTAAACCATTTATAACTGTAGATAAACACGTTTGCATTCGACATTTCTTTCGAAGAAAAAGATCGGTAGTGTCCAAGGAATTATAGCCATATTTCATTTAGATGGCGTCGTCGTGATTTTAAGATAAAAAAATTCTATTTAATAATAAAATTGCTTAATTTACTTTCAAGAACAGGCAAATATCATATTTTCCCCGTTATGTTGGCTGCTGATAAGAGAAGAAAAACAATTTTAGGCAAAACAAGATGTAACATACCCTGAAAACATTTTAACAGTATTATTGATTAACTTGTATATTTTTAAAAGTTGAATCGAATGAATACTTTCATAAAACATTGTTTGAACCTATCGTTTAAAAGAAGGGATCCATCCACTTAAAGAGACATGGTGACGCACAAACCCATGATTTAGCAAATATCGAATTTTTACACGATTTCCACATATTTTATATATCATATGAAAAGATTAACTTTTGAAAAATTACGGTGTTCAAAAGTAAATAAATCAAATTAAAAAGAGAAAAATAGAATTAAGCGTTGGGCCAACACGAAAATATTGAGTTTTTCTTCCGCTTCATAGCCACGCAAGCGCAGGGGAATGTAAATACTGCAGCGTGACATACATCATGAGCCAGAAGCCTCTCATTGAAACACGATGTCTTCAAAAACTATATATTTATTAAGATGCATTCTCTATTAATGCATATTTCTTACCACAGACATCGAATACCTTCAAATTCAAATTCTTTTTTCTGTGTGTCAATCTCACTGTAACTATTTTTAGACAGAAATCGCAATCACGTGACACTAAACCAATGTCCAACACAACTCGGTTTGTTTACATGTGCAATTACCGGATGAGTTTTAATGACTTGTAAATTGATAAGTGATGACTTATGATGCGTGAAACCTTCCGTAAAATGAAATTTCGAATAACACTTCTTATTTCCGTTGTCATAATCAAAAAGTAAAAAATCTATTTTGACTCACCGTGCCACTTTAATAGTCAATGATAATTAGATTGTTATTTATAACTTTTAGATAGGATGTTTTGTTAGATTAAAATGCATCTAAACTGTAAGGTTTAAAAATTCGTTTACGGTCATTTGCACTTAATCCTGGACTACCCACGATGAAATTGAAAGACCCTTGACTGGAGGCTCTCGTAGGTACTGCCCAGACCTTTACACATGATGATCTCAAAGAGATCACGCTGGCTTACCAGTGTGCTGGTGGGTCTGATATAGTTGTCGCAATATGTTTAAATTATGTATACTGGTAGTCTTTAGAATTCACTTAAAGCAATAGTTTATATTTTAAAAAGTTTAAGGGACAAAGTTTAAAGTGTAATGTTACACTCTAATGATATAAAGATTGTTAAATTGAAAATAGTAACCCTAATTAATTTTTATATAATTTCAAATTAAATTTTACGAAATTTTACATTTTAACTTAAATCTCCTAATTTCAAAAACACCGTAAAACCATACACCATATCCATTTTTAAGCCATGTTTGTTCTACCTCAAAAGAGACACTTTATATTATTTACAAGATATCTTCCTTAGTTATATTCGATTTCTAAAGATAACTGTGTTTTATTCTGCTAAAAAATTAATTTATTTTCATAGCTGACTGTCAGAATGCTCCATTTTGTGAAAATGGTGGATTTGTTGCCAATGACTGCCGCTGTATGTGTCCTGCGGATCTGACGGGAGTCACTTGTAATCAAGTCACGACAGACACAGGTGAATGGAGACAGGCTCAATATATTTTTAACATCCAAACAAATTTGGTATAGAAAATTACTGGAAAACTGCAGTATAACACAAGAACGCAGACAGCGTGCTCAGGGTTTAATTATAAGATTTTATTTGGACGTCAAAAACGTTTACGCTGAAAAGGTGTTACGTCATAAGCAAAAATTGAAATTGACAGTTTGGTTTTAACAGCGGCTTTTTTGTTTATTTAACTTTCCCATAAAACGGGTTTGGGCATTTGCAGAATGTATAAGTTTCAAAAAAAATTAAAAACAATTTCTCTCCTCATCATTGATGGTTTGCTCCTGCCGTGTTACATTGTCTAAAACGATACTGTTTTACAGTTCATGCCTTATGGAAATCAAAATTACTTTTGCTTAAAAAAAGTTTGATAGCAAATTGGCAAGAGACAGAATTATTATTATTATTGGAAGATATGGTTTCATTACAGCAACGATATGTGCAAACCAATTGTCATAAAGCGGTAGCACGTGTTGCTCAATTTGTGTACACAATCCGTTGTAGTTATGAGACTATATCTTTTTAAAAAATAATGTTTTACTGCTTAATTTCAATTTTATATTGCCTTCGGCTTTATGATTTTGTTTTTGTTTGTTTTCAAACTAAATATGTTACTTTCGAAGAATATGTTGATTTTAGACTGCGGAGGAGTAATAGAATTGTCGTCGAGGCGGAGTCATACCATTTAATCTCCCGACTACCCAAATGCAGTACCAGTAGATAGGGAATGTGTCTGGCTTGTAAGGCAAGTATCCTTTTAAATTCCATTTAATTTGGATGTATCTCATTGCAGTATTATTTGAACATTTATTCATTTCTAGGGCCCTTCAAATTCTAATATCAAATTTGCCATACAGGAGCTATAACTGGCCATGGACCATGGGAATGCTAATTGCTATCACTGACTAGAAATACGTTATAATTTGCCAGGACAAACAGGAATTAAGTAAGAGTATGATAAAATTTATATACTTTTGGTTTTGGAAAGTACACATTTTATAATTAAAGGGAGCCATAAGGATTTTATGAAAACAATACAATATAAATTGCGTTTTTTAAAGCATCAGTTTTTTAGATTTCCATAAGACATTAGCTGTTGAACAGTACATGTATCGTTTTAGACAATGTAACACGGCACAAGCAAATCAACAAATAACCACCACCAATGATGGCGAGAGAAACATCATAATTTTGAAGTTTGACAGCAAACTGTCCAGAGACAGAAGGTCGTCTGAAAATCATAAATTCAGTCTGCAATTAGAGGCTGTTAGAGGTAAACACATTATGACATTCTTTATAATCTGTATACTTAGTTTATTGAACAACCTTAGTTTGTATTCATTCAGAAAGTCTAACTTCCAGTTGAAAATCAAACTTTTTTTTCGCTCCTTCTGGTTTTAGGTACTTTGGTTTCCAATCTTTGTTATCCTAATCCTTGCAAAAATTCTGGAACTTGTGCAAGTTATGAGTGTTTCTGTCCTTCCGGTTGGACAGGAACTACTTGTGACGTAAAAAAGCAGTCTTGCTATCCTAATCCTTGCCAAAATGGCGGAACATGTAACATTATCGGTAACAGTATAACTTCCGCCTGTCGCCTGCAATTTGTTGGTCCTAATTGTGAAAGTAAACAGATGACACCGGTAGCAGTTTCATTTTTTAAAATCTAGTTTCATTTGTTAAACAGAAATTAATTTTTTTAATTATGTATGATTATTTCATATTATTGAACATAAATCATAAAATTCTTCATTATCCATTTTCAGCGTTCAGTGGTTAGCTAAAGGAACGACGCAGGATATAAAGTGTTTAATGAGTAACCGAGACCAGGGATAAGTCCGTGATTATCTTTATTAAGCAAATAAATAATATTGCAATGAAATCATTATTTTGTTGGTTTTATTTTTCAAGGAATATATTTTTTTGACCATCATAAAACTTTAAAAAAAACTTCAAATATAAAGAGATCAGAGAAGACAACCTAGTTGATAATACATTTAAAATTCAAAAACTTAAATATGAAGAAATCGGAGAAGACAATCTGGTGGATGATACATTTAATATTTGATACAATTTAATGCAACCTTCGCTGACTTCCATTTTGTTATAGAGTATTAATGAAATGATTATCAACTCCGATCAAAACTGATTTCCGTCATCTTTAGCGTTTCATACTTAGGTGTAGTATAATAAATGCCAAAAATGATTCCAACATATTCAGAGTTTTACACTAATCCATAAACCATCTAAAGCCAAAATTGTATGCCATAAAATTCAACATCAGCAATACTTTATTTCCTAAATATACAAACCCTTGTATGGAGTTTGGTTCAAACGCTACATATAGCGTGGTATGATGTGAGAGTCCATGTTGTATGGGCCATGACTGCAACATTTTCAGAGAGAGTCTGAACGTGATGTAAATATCACTTTAGAATAGGTCACTTATTTTCGATCGATATCTGTTTTAAAAAGTGACAAATTTTATTCCATAAACCGATTTTTCTGGCCAGCATGCATTTACATTAATCTTAAGTTTAACAATCCCCATATGTATACCATAGCATTATTTTTTTAAACAAACTACTTTATAGAAAAAATGTACTACAGATGATAAAAACAGGATGTTTTTAAATATGCAATTTACATCAACACACATATTTTTAACATGTTATGAAATAAAGTACATATTTGATGATGATAAGATTAGAACAAAGTCCGATCGTTGAATCTATATTAAAATTGACATTTCATAAAATCGATAGCTACTCATTATACACAATATGGACGATTTTCAATATATAGCGCATATACATCGTTTAAATATATATTTTTTACTGGGACAGTGTATATGCTTTCGTTATATCAATACCTGAAAGCCTAAATATTTCATTTAAAATCTTTGATGCTTTAATTAAATGTCATCACCCGTCCCCACAGAATCATTTTATATTAACAAACAAATTCAGGAGTTAAAAATAGAAAAAAAAACCTCAATGAATGCTAAAAAAATAAACAATAACACAATACAAAAGCAGAGTTAAGCAAAACAAACGCACAAATCCTATACAGAATGAATAAATTTATTTGCTATTATATTAAAATAATTGACCAGGCATCTTGTGCACTTTTCAAGTAATAAGTCGTTCACGCAGTAGTATATTATCTAGAAGTACTATCCGTACTATCCTTTGTTTACATGATAGACCAATGCAACAAATATAAAAAGGTGTATTTTCCGTCACTACCAATCTGTACGAGTAATCCCCTGTACTTCTGAAATTAACCGTATCTCTGATGAAATCAAATAACGGGTTCTTAATGCGTTGTTTTTATCCTGTTCGTTCTGTATAAAAGTCTTCGGTTGAAATGTACAATCACATCTTCGAAAGAGGTCCTTAGAGATTTGTTAAGATGAATACTCTATCATTGTTTTTACTGGCTGGTGTTGTCGCCATTGTTGCTTCACATCCTCATGGAAGGCTTACCAAGAAATGTGAGTTTTGTTGTTCTGTCATTTAAGAACGTTTACTTCTCCTGATTTCTTTTAGTCTTCTAGAATTAATTAAAACAAAAAGCAAACATATAATTTTGCGTGCATGAAAGTTAACAAAAAGAAATGTTACCAATGCAAGTCAATCTTGAAAACTTGGTGTAAAAGAAAAATACATACTTTGAAATATATTTCCCTTTCGTAATTCAGATTAAAAAAAAAACATCTGAAGATAACAAATAATCTTCTTTTATGCACATTTATTTTCTGGTAAAATTCTGGTAAAAAAATTTGCATCGCATTTAATTCAACTTGTTTTGTTGCTAAAAGGTTATTATGTAAAAGAGACACATGTATTAGAAGTTTTATCTATTAGTGTCCCAGTCATACCATTTCATGCAAACAATTGATAGGAAATGCATTTTGATAAGAATCATATTAATTTTAAAGATTTTAAACCACAGCTGGTTAAACACACTAACAAACTATTTGTTTTATAGCGTTACAATCTTTTTTGTTGCCGGAAAACTTTGTTTGGTTTGCATGGGATATCTATGAGCGAGATCCATTCCTCTGGAAGCCAGATCTGATCGACTCTTGGGTGAGTTAACGCGCAACCGTTATAATACTATACACACTAATTTCATACTGCTATAGGAGATATCGTTCCGACGTTATTATTCTATACAGACGTTATAATGCAGATGTTGAAGAGTTTAATTTCAATATAGATATCATTAACCCTTTAGAGATTAAAGTTGTCCATCCAACAAGGATTGTACATGAAATATTTAGTCAGATATTATTTTCAATTTTCAAATCTCAAAGAAAATTCATTACGAAGAGGCTATACGCTATACACTTACACAAAGAATTTTAGAAACACATGGCATAATAAAGATGCATTGGTGTTGTAATTCAACATTCATAAAACACGAAAAATTAACTGTTTGTAATATTCTATGGCACTTTTAAAAAATTATAGATAATTATAACTTTGCAAATTATATATGGTTAACAGTGGTCATTTTTTTTTAAATGCAACAAGCAAACCATTTTGAAAATTTTATGGCTTTTTGGTTGTTTTAAAACAGAATATTATCTTTTTTAATGCTGGACGTAAGTTTAAAATAATAATGCACTTTGCCTTAAAATCAGCATACAAGTAACTAATAAGCAGTCTTCTTATTTAATGTTTCCTTTCTTAGAATCGAAGTTCCCAAGACACTCCTATTGCTAATCTTCTTCAGACCATGATTATCTACGATTCGCAAGGGAGACCTCATAAGGTATTTTTGGAATTTTAGAAATCAAAGATTTGTATTTTAGAGAATATTGGTTGTCAACAATAATTTAAAATGCAACAGTTCATTGGATTTATCATCTCTTTAACTTCATTTACCTCAGGTAGAAAATACATGTATACTTTTTGTACTTCAGTACATAATTAACATATCAAACTCTGAGGGTTATTTTGATCTTATAAAATGACTAAGACATCTGTTTATCAAATGCACACTATGGACTCTATATCTTGTGGGAGTATGAGTAGACTCCCGAACTGTTAAACAGTGTGTTCTTTTCCTCTCTTTTAAATCAGATTTTTAAACTATAAACTATGAGAGTTTATTTCTGCTGTCGCTTAGTGTCACAATTACTGTTACTATTTTTTCGGATTTTATTCCTAGCCGCTTGGGATTAATCCAACTCTAAAAGAAAGTGTAAAAATAGCAGAAAATGATCATCATTATTTTAAACCGGTAAGTTTTGCTTTCAATATATACTCTTTTCGACCCAAGGAGACACACATGTATATACTTTTCTGCTTGCATCCTTATAAAATCACAATATCGCCTATCAAAATACCTAAATACAAGAATTGTTAATTCATGGGTATTTGTTGTTTTTTTTTTTAAAGTTTTAATTTATACATCTTTCTTTTAATTTTCTCATAGTTTGATAGTTTTTGATACAAATAAATGATTAGTTTCTGGTTAACATAGGCATTAACAAGAATCCATTTCCACAGTACCTTTTAATTTATATTTCTTATAGAGTTGAAAATCCACTAAAAGCATAAACTTCATTTACTTCTAACGTTACACGTTCAGACTTTCCAAAAACTGCACAATTATCATAAATTGAAATTGATTCAATTTATTTTTCAGTCAAATCCATGGGGAAGAGTAAGTAAAAGAATTTTTAAATAGTATCAATTTATGTTTAACAGTATCAAGATAGTTGTATAATGAAATGAAGATATGTTTGGTCAAGTCAATCTAGAAATAGTCAGATTTAAGTACATATTAACGTATTCAGTGTATGTAATGTTTCTTGACAGAAAAAGAGAAACTTTTGGCAGAATGCAAGACTATGGGAGCAAAACACTGTTCCGTATGAGGTGCAATCTGGGTGTAAGTACTTTTTACACATTACTTTATTTCTTAAATCTAAATCCAGGGGACACAGTTCCTCAAAGAATCGTAGGGTAACATCCATACTTTAATACTAAGAAAGTTTAAGAAATGTATACTTACTGTTAACATAGACGTTCTTATATATTATATATGGTATATAAAATATGTACAATAAATAATTAATTATGCGCGATTTTAATTTACGAACCTCATATCGCTCTATCTTTTAACAAAGAAGATGTTATACTACCATTGACGAAGCAAAGAACATTAATAACTAGAGACGAGCTCGTTGCAAAGCAACGAAGAGGTCTTCCGTTGCAGCTTCCTGTCGGAAAAGGATTGTCAATCAGTCTGATTAAAAGCACCCTCTTCTCCTTACAAGGTCTGCCAGGTATTGATAGGAGGTCATCTTCACCCGACCTAAAATTCTGACCAATCAGGGCTTTAGAAAATGTATTGGAATTTTTTAAATGGAGACAGGCAAATTATTTTAATCCTGCTTTCTATGTAACCCCCAGACTGAGTATTGAAGAGTTGCACCTCTCATTAACAGATAAAGTCATGTATTTGGTAAATGAGATATATATTTAGATTGTGTGCAAATATAGAGGTCATGTGAAGATAAATTGTTATCGATACCTATCAGACCCTGATGATTGTAAGCAGAAGGGTGGTGGTTTTAATCAAACAGGATTGTCAATATGATAAAAGTAAGTTCAGAAAATCAAAAATAAATGATGACGGCTTCTCCAACCTGAGGGTGCGCTGTACGAGAGGTGCTCAGTGGGAGGGACAACTCTCCATATAACGTTTGGCCATGCAAGCACTCAGCATCGTTTTTGCTTCGGGGAACAAATTTATCCGAAATGTATTAACAAGCCAATATTAGAAAAAAATAATCTTCAAAATCTAATCCGTGGTAGTGGTAGGGGAGGGGGGGGGGGGGGGTTGTGAGGCAGCTATAACTTATTTTGTTTAACATAATTTGTTTTCAATTTGCCATAAAAATTATTATTGCCTTCTACTAAAATGTGTGTTGGGGGAGGGGGGAACAATGCCCCAAAATTCAATTTCCTTTAAGTTAATTTAAGGTGAATTTTGGTTGCGAGAAAGGGGGAGAGTGCTCTCAGTGGACTAACTGGCGGTTCTGTGAGCAACCTCACAAATAATTCCTCCCCTCCCCACTAAGAAAAACAAAATCATAACTAAAGTATTTATCTATTAGAAAATAATGGATGCTTCTTTTTCTTATAGTGACACTGAACTTGCACAGATGATCAAAGTTTAAGTCGGGACATATTTAAGTACATGTCAGAAGCAATCTTTGGGTCAAATTTTAGCTTCTAATCATTTCCATGTATATTACATGTAGATATGACAGACAAGAAAGAAGCATTTATTTTTCAAACGACCTTGAACTTGCACAACTGACCCTCCGTCAAGTTTATAACACATCCTCAAGTCATCAGCAATCTTTAAATGAAAAAGCAATATCCAATGTTTTTCCTTAAAAACAGTATAAAGCAGACACAACTTATGAAATTTCTTCTAATGACCTTGAACTTCACAAAATAACCTTGAAACAAAATCATAACACACATAAGGTCATAGGCAATCTTTGTGTAAAGTAAGATCTTTCAATGTTTGGAGGGCGCCTTGTTTAGAACGCTACATTACAGAAATAATTTGTTCACTTAAGGTCTACTCCGCGCCCTGCCGCCGGAAATCGGTGTCACTAGTGCTTAATTTGGCGCCGGAATCCTCATGGGATTACCCGTCCCCCGAGGAATCCGGGCTCACCTAATGAGCACGAGTCAACACTTAGGTCATAAGCAATCTTTGTGTGAAGTAAGATCTTTCAATGTTTGGAGGACGTCTTGTTTAGAACGCTACATTACAGAAATAATTTGTTCACTTTAGGTCTTCTCCGCGCCCTGCCGCCGGAAATCGGTGTCACTGGTGCCTAATTTGGCGCCGTAATCCTCAAGGTATTACCCGTCCCCCGAGGAACCGGGTTCATCTAATGAGCACAGGTCCCAGTTTGGGCGCAGGGCGCCATAATTAGAACGCTACATTACAGAAATAATTTGTTCACTTATGGTCTACTCCGCGCCCTGCCGCAGGAAATCGGTGTCACTAGTGCCTAATTTGGAGCCGGAATCCTCAAGGGATTACCCGTCCCCCGAGAAATCCGGGCTCACCTAATGAGCACATATCCTAGTTTGGGCGCAGGGCGCCTTGTTTAGAACGCTACATTACAGAAATAATTTGCTCACTTAAGGTCTACTCCGCGCCCTGGCGCCGGAAATCGTTGTCACTAGTGCCTAATTTGGCGCCGGAATCCTCAAGGGATTACCCGTCCCCGAGGAATCCGGGCTCACCTTATGAGCACAAGTCCTAGTTTGGGTGCAAGGCGGTCTAATAATTTCAGTTGTTAAACATCGGGATCGGAAAACGCTTGAAAAATAGTCGATAATTTTAACTAATTTTTTGTTAGTGCGTTGGAGTTAGTGCTGGCTAGCTTGACTCTGGTAGTGAACTATCATGGTACATGTATTTAAAAAAAAACAAGAAATCTGTCGACACTTGCAGTACTTTGATGATTTCTATGGCGACCGACTGCGTTGCATAATGTAGTCGTATTTCATAACTTCTTAATCCGAGAACAATTTTCCTTTGACTTAAAACTTTTAAGTATATTATATTATTCCGTTCATATCTGTAGAAGTTAAGCATGTTCAACAGGTTGATTTATTAGCACCATTATCCGATTACGATTTCGCACCTACATGTATAATGTGAAGATGATTGACTTCGAATAATAGCCTTATTGTTTAACAATTGACCACTGTAGTGAAAGCACACTTCGATACTCAATAATATTCGATAACCTTCGATACATTGTTACTCAATTACATAACAACTGATGATCTGCAGCCATAAACATAACCCGGCTGGGGCTATATAGATGTTCTCAGCTGTGTGCGCTGAAGCGACACAAGATTTTCGGTCGCACGCTGCGATTGAATTAACACAGACTGACCGAATAAACAAACGGGTGGGAAAGTGAAAATGTTACACATAAGAAG
>WFKH01010211.1:50070568-50084851 GCA_016163765.1 Magallana hongkongensis | reverse complement strand
ACAACACCGAAATGAACTCAACTAGTTTCACAAGGCCCGATTTTTCGAAAGGCGTGTTAACTCTGTGTTAAAATCAGTGTTAAAGTTAACGAAATGGTTAAATGTTTTTCAAAAGTGTGTTAGACCTAAACCATGTGTTAACTCTGTGTTAACTTTAATCCACCCCCAGTACCTTGATTAAGCTTTAACACAGTGATTAAATATGGCCGCCGGTGTAATTTTGTTGCCACTTCAACTTAAAAAGTTGGTAAAAGTAGCATTTAACAGAAATTTCAAAGTTTAAAAAATCGTAAATATGATATGAACTACGGAAAAGCAACCGGCTTGACATGAAAAGATCCATTATCTGTGTGATATACTTATGGAGGAAGGAATTTGCACATGGTTATGCCCCTTATGTTAAAGGATCCTTTCGTTGGAGGAGACTGCATTGTTTACAACAGTATGCGAACAAAGAACCTCTCAATTTCACTTCTGGTCTTGGTATGCATGTTTGGTTACATTTCTCCTTAACTGCAGTTTGTGTGCCTCATGGGACATGGCTTTGGGAGAATTAGGTACCAAGCATAGTGTCACCCAGCAGAATACTTTTTTCACAACTTCCATGTTATCCTTCTTCCAAATCTACAAATCAATGAATCTTATATTTAAAATACAAAACAACCGATTTTTTTTAAATTATAAAGATACTTAAAACTTGCCAGAAATGTAAAATACATTTGAAATAGATACACTTAAAATATGTGCGCCATGATTGGGATCTGCCCAGTGAAATGAAATAAATAATGTCAAATTTAAATATCACTAATTTAATTAAATCAATACTGTATATGGAGTTTAAAAAATTAAATGCTTCAAAAATTTTAAATGCAGTTATTCTTTTAAAAAGTAATTCAAAAAGGGAAGATAAAATATGAAATATTTGTACATAAAAATCATACAAATAGCTACAAAACAGGTAGTTTTAGTATCTTTTCATTGCTTGACCGTGCATCACAATTATTTAGACGTTTTAGAAATAATCATGATCCATCACTTGCATTTTGTCAAAAGGGAGATAAATCTTAATATGCAGTAAAACATTGAAAATAAAATTATGCTAACATGTATTTATCAAGAGGATGATAATATTTTTCTCAGTGATGTTTTGAAAATTGAAGGAAAAATGTTTTTTGTAATTATAGTACCCATTTCACTAATAATTTTGAAAAATTTTGTTAAATGTCTTAAATGACAACAACAATAAAATCAATGTGAAGGTCAAAAAAGGGAAAAGAAAAAAAAGGAGTCAGCTTAGTTACATAAATACACATACATACAAATTCATGGTTCTTATTGTAACGTCACAATGCGCTAATCTTATTGTGACGTCACAAAGCACAAATAAAAAAATTAATTTATATATATATATATATATATATATATATATATATATATATATATATATATATATATAAGTTTTGTAGGGAACCATAAAGCTTAATTCTAAGAAATCTGTTGATTTTAAAGTAGTTTATTAATGAAGGCATTATGTTTTAAAGATTTAAGTAATAAAGCATTTCTCTAAGTGCATGTACATATTTGTTTTGCCGTTGTTTTTTGTTTTTTTAATTATGAAAATAAAGCATTTATTATTAATGATATTACTTATCTTTGTACTTGGAGAGATTGCTTATAAATCTAGAATTGAAATTTTAAGGAACGCAACATTTTGAACTTCAATGATTTGCGAAACGTAGCAAAAATTGCCGTATAGCTAAAAAACGACGGTTGTGATTTAAACAAAAATGAATTCTCCACCTATCCCCTCCTTCTCTAGGTTCAAAGTCACAAGGACGTTTGTCAAACATTTCGTCAGGGGACAAGTCTGACCATCAGAATAGAGCAAAGGAAGACTGGAAGAAATGAAATTAGAGTTTAAAAATTTTGTGGAGGAGAATCAAAATTTATTGGAATATCACAGATTGCGGTCAAATATGGTTGTTCGATGCTTGCTTCATATTGTCCGATACCTCGTTAAATAGCTCATTACTGCATTAATTCGCTTTATTTTCTTTATATATGTTTAAAGGAAGTGAACATGAAAAAATTAATTGTTGCTTAATAAATTTTAAAAGCCTTTTGAAACTTAAAAATGAGGTCTGTAACCTTTTTGTTTATTTCTATCATGAGATTTTATCAATTTAACACTCTCAGTGAAAGGTTTATGGAGGTACTCCATTTTTCCCCAGCATGCATCTGTTCTCTGACGTAGATAAGCCACATTGCTGCTGGTGACTGGGTCAATGTTAGAACTAGGCCAGTGTTTATACAGAGTTGATAAAAGTTAGGAAGAAAAATTATGCCTGGATGTGAAGCAAAATTATGTACTGTCATGAGAGGACAAGGATTTAGTACATTTCTATAAATGAACATTAGGTAACTATATACATGACATTGTATGATTTGTGCAAAAAATGAATAGATAATCTGTGAAATATGAGACCATCGCATTCCAGATGTTTGTACGGAGATGTGGCAGTCAGTGTTTACATAAATAAAATGCTGTTTGTAGAGTCAGTGTTTACATATCAAATAAAATGCTGTTTGTAGATTTCAAATTAATATAAAAATGTAAAATTTTCTTTGTGGGGTTTCTTACCGTTACTTATAGAAATCGTTCTGATTTGTTTTCATCTTAGATAAGATCTTGATGATATGTATGCCGGTTCGGTTTATGCTGACAGAAGAATAACAGAACTAACACACTTTTAAAAATCAGGATGCTGAGCAATGCACCTTGTGTGCTCATTTATGTAGCACACATAATACAACACATTAAGAAATTCCCGAGTGCAAGAAAAAATAGGTCACAATAACACTGATCCAGGGACATTCCATTCTAGTTACATGTCACATTAACTGCTGGTGGGAATGCATCATTCTGAGATCCAAAATCTTCCTCCATAAACTCTGTTTCAAAATGACAACTCTTTACATCCATTTCAAGTTTCATTTCACATTTTGATGATGGCATTTTATCTCTGTTACTAAACGTGTGTAAAAATGCAATGTGTCTCACTGACGTCAGCATCGGTGCTGCCCTCTCTTAGATGTTTAGAGATAACCCAGCAGGGAGGTAATGATTTTAACAATATGGCAGCGCTCATGGATTGCAAGAATTAGTTATTCTAAGTGGTATATCTTCTTACTGAGGAAAGCTGTGTCTAAATGGTTTTCAGATATCATTCTACACATCAAACAGACAAATTTGAGCCCTTGATAATTTTTTCATGTTCACTCCCTTTAAACAAATTCACTGATTTTCTTTCAATGATTAAGCTAATGGAAATCAGAAAATTTAACAAAAACAATATTTACACATGTACACTCGGGACATAATTGACGCAATTCCAAGGGTGTCACCCTACTAGAGATATCGATAACAAAAATAGTTCTGCTGAATTAATAATTTTAAACATATCTTATTGGCTTGATGAAATATATTCTTCAAATAAAACATTTCAGCAAGTGTGATTGTGACACTAAACAGGATTAATTTTTAACAACAATGTACTGAACATAAATGTAACCAATGTGCGTACTAAAAACTCTCTCTCTCTCTCTCTCTCTCTCTCTCTCTCTCTCTCTCGTAATCACAACAATATAAATGACAAGTTTCTATCTTTCTATCTACATGTATGTTTGTAGTCACCTATCAAGGACGAAACCATTGAGCAATGCAAGACTTTACAATATGCGGTATAAAGTATTGTTTGAAAAAAGATTGTTTTTCCTCTGGACTTTGTTTTTTATCCTCCAAAAAATATTTTGTAAAAGTACATACTCTCTCACTTCTGGGTCTTCTCTCAATCTTTTTTTCAAAAGCGACATTTTTAATGTTGAAATATGTAATCATAACACGTTTCAAATTTGCGGAGAGAAGACCAAGAAACAACAAAATCATTGAAAAACAGCTGTAAATAAGTAGGATTTTGCATCTATTCCGTCGTGTTGCTATATGTTGACCCATATTATGATAAAACCTTTTGCATTTCATACATTTTTCTACCCATTCCACGTCCAACAGAAACCAAATAACGGTTATGATTTGAAAAATGTGCAAAATTAATCAATAAAATTTCCACTTTCCTTGTGCACCCAGATTCCTGCCGAATCTACATCTTAAGCGCCCACTTCTTTTCCTCACTTCTCCTATGGTTCATGCAACTCCATATCAGATAATTGATCCCATAGGTCTTTGATTTTCTTTGATGAGCTTGTTAAACTTGGATAAACTCCCAAAACAGAATCATAATTATTATACTATTAAATATATGTAAAAATAGAGAATTTAATGTTACAATTTTAAAATTGATAAAACACTACAATCATATCAATAGTTTTGAATTTCATTTACATTAATGCCCTATAGGGTCACTTCATCAATTTACTTGGTTAATAAATTTAAACAGCTTTTAAAAATAGTTAAATTCCTAATTATAATGCTGCATGCAGCATGTGCACATAAATGTACCCATTTCAAATTGCATCTGATTTTTAATTTAGTCATTTCTTGCACAGATTGGTAGCAACAGGTCGGGAACATTAACATTCTGAAACAAACTACCGGGTATAATAGATTTTCACATGCAAACTGTTAGTATGTATGCACTTTGTAAGTAGAATAGTTTAGAAAATTGAATTCATGCATAAAATAAGAAATTATCATTCTGTTATTGTGTATTTTCATGGTGTATTCTTTGTTTAATTTTTCTATAGTAGAAGAGAGGTTGTCCGACCATGGACCCCTTGTGCAGTCTCCAAGATGTTGTACGCTGCAAACTGTGTCGGGACTCTCTGGCCCCCATGTACTGTGAACTTTGTCATATACATCTGTGTAAAGACTGTTTAGAGAAACATTTATCTGATTCTTCTAAAGATCATAAACTGCATGGTGTCACTTAAACAACATATAACCACTCTGAACTATCCCAAGTGTAAGAAACAGCCCACCAATACAATGTGAACTCCATTGTGAACAATGTGACGTTCTTATCTGTACACAATGTATATCTTCTGGAAAACATTTAGGACATAACCATGTTGATATTTTCCAAAACGTTGAGGACAAACAGGATGAATAACAGAGAGATTTGCAAGAATTAGAAAAATTAATTTATCCTTAATACCAAGATATTGCATCTAACATCCCGGTGCAGAAAGCTGATCTGAGTAAAAACTCCCAGAAATTGACAACAATCATCAGCAAACAAGGACAAGTCTGGCACAGAGAAATAGACACAGTACTATTATCACAATAATGAAATATAACGTGGAGGAAATGGAATCCAAACACCTGGTCGTTCTAAATAAACATGAAGATGAAATCACACGCACCATTTCTGAAATTACACAAAACATTGCTGAACTGAAGAAGTTACTGAACTCCAAAGATGTCTGCCTTGTATCAGAGTAGAATTCCAGGAATGCTGAATTTAGAAGATTGCCTCTTAAACTGAAAGTGTCCTTACCAAACTTTAGGCCTCAGGAAATCCACACAGATCAGTTGAGATCAGTTTGGTTCTCTGTCAGCATTATCTTTTACAACAGAGGAACAAGGCTTTAGCATAACGCCCCAGGGAGCCGAATCTAGAGGGTGCGACATGTTTGAATGATACAGAGGTTTGGACGTACGGTGTTGCTAACATGATGAAGCTCTTAAATTTCAGTGGGAACCTCCAAATAAAGTCCACTTAAACCAAATCAGAAAACAGCCCAGGGGACAGAGCAGTGACAAGGAGTGAGGATCTAGTTTATACTGATTACGATGATAGGACTGTGAACATAATGAAGAATGAAATGATACAAACAGTGACCAGACTACAGGGGTGGAGACCTCTTAATGTCTGTAGTACCTCCTCTGGTGACCTTCTGGTTGTCATGGACAGTGATGAAGATAAACAAACAAAAGTTGTGTGAATTACTCTGGCTTCACAGAGAAACAAAGTATTCAGTTTGACAAAGGACGAACTCTATATTCATCTGGTGGCACTAAATACGTCAGTGAAAACAGGAACCTAGATATCTGTGTGTCAGACCGTGACGCCCGTGCAATAGTGGTGGTCAATCAGACTGGAAAACGCCGATTTACCTACACTGGTCCTGCCTTTACTACTAAGGGATCATTTCGTCCCAGCGGCATCACAACGGACAGCATGAATCGGATCCTGGCAGCAGACTGCGACAACAACCGTATCCATATCCTGGATCAGGACGAACAGTTCCTCCACTACATTGACAACTGTGATTTACAGTATCGATGGGGTTTATGTCTGGACACCAGAGACAATCTCTTTGTGGCTGGATACTTCACAGGTAAAGTGAAGAAAATTCAATATTACATGTAAACAAACTGTATTTATACTATGCAAACAAAATGTGTGTAAATATCATATTATTGTGATATTGTAAGTGTGTACAATACTGATATTCATATACATGACTTATTTACTTTATATAAAGAGAAAAAAATAAACATGCATTTCTTACTTTTACCATTTTTCTTCTGCATGTCAGCATTCCTTCACTCCCTTACTTCTATGCCCAAAGAATGACTTACCTTTCTCTCGGAGTTTGCGGTTTCTTGGAATTGATTGTCTAATTTGTGTATAGCACAAAACCGTATCTAATTGTCTCCACTCAAAGTAATATTGGACGATGAAAGCAAATATTCCATCATTTTTTGACTCGTCTAGGCTAAATCTTTGTTTCGGATCGAATATTTCATATGATAGACTACTTCTTAAAGAGTTTATAACCACTTTTGTTATTGATATATCTTTAATTGAAGGTGATATATTTACCTTAAAAATCGTGATGCAAAATTAACTTATTTAGGATATATTTTTCAAACAATTTAAAAGTTCTTAATGAAAAAAGCACTTCCTTTAGAATTTTTAATATTGATATGAATAAACAAAAATCTTACAGGAATTTAAAATCCGAAGTATAAAATCTTAGTTTCCTATTAGTAAACTACATGTTTGAATTCAAATTATATAGGAAATACTTTTACCCTTAATAAAAAATAATTCCTGTAGGATATTCTCAAAATCCTACAATATTTTTAAAATACCCTGTAGGTTTTGTCTACGAGAATTATGATTTTCCGATATAATATTAATTTTTAAAAGGTAAAATCTCAACTGCCATGTAAAAACGTAAAAAACAAAAGTAGTTATATGTACCCTCTGGGCTTTGTTCTATCATTAAGTATTTATGTATCTTTTTACAAAACTGCATCTTAAGTGGTTGCAAAATGGCACTGCCATGGACTGGCATAAATATCCGACACAGTGTTAATTGTACTTTAAACGTTTCTAAAGGAACGTTTAAACCGTAAAAATAAAAAGCAAAGGATTATTCCAACAACAAAAAAGAAAAAGAAACGTGTTCTCAAATTTTGGGTTTGTTCTTATGCCGCCGAAATAACTATTATTTTGATGAGATAAACCATTAGACTCTTGTTTACTGTGTTGAACCAACAGCGCCAGCAATTACATTGATACTTTTAGTACTTTGCTTTGGTCCGTGTCCTTTCTCTAGACTACATCCATACATGTATCACTGCATCACGAACCTGATCAGAAACTATCCCAATCATTTAGGCCCTCAAAAATTAATCAATCTACCTAATTTTATACATACGGATTTAAATAGGGAGAGCCATTGAATTAATACATATTATAGTATATGCTAAAAGGATGGGGTTGTTATGTACTATTTATGTAATATGTATTTATTTTTTCCTCTTTTAATTACAATAACCGATTGGAATTAATACATGACAGATATCTACACTATCGAGCGAAAGGACCTATAATCCGTCTCATGATGCAGCACATTTTCTTGTATTATTCGATATTCAAAAATATCTCAAGGTTCAAACGAGGTTCATTCAGAAGTATGAAAAAAATGCCACAATTTTTGTTTATAAACGCTCCTCTAGTTTGTCAGGTTTCAATACACAACTAAAATTACAATGTCTACGGGGATTTTGAGTCGCAAGCGACATGAAATACCCGGATGATAATGATAACTTTGATACGTTTGTATATGATTTTTATCTAAATCATGTGTTTTCTACTCCCTCGGCAAGGCTCGGGGATAGAAAACACACATTTCGTTGGATATAAAAAACATATACCATCTCAAATCATGAGAGATCCTTTATATACTTTTGCTGTTGACTAGTCCAAATAGCTGCTGTTTAAAGCTGCTTGGTCCGATTTTTTGTTAATACAGTATCAAATAATTTTCCATACAAACCATTTATCTTAGAAAATTATGGACTTTCTCCTATTTGCACCAGCAAAATCTATTTCCTTTCATAGTTAGAAATATTCAAAGTAAATAAAAATAATTTCTTTTTGGGCAAACGAAAAAACAATCCAAAATGCATCATGGGAATGTTTAGAAAAGGGAACCGTTTGGTTTCGTCCCCCGAATGATTGGGGTTATTCAACCCGAATGCTATGCATCGATTGTAAACGCAAACTTCAGAAATATTAGCGAACAAAACGTACACACTAGTCAGGTTAATTTGTAATTTGCCTGAACCATACGACCTTTATTTATAATGATGTCAAAGTCGTAATACAACCATACCCGTCTCGACGTCAGGAGTGAATTTTAACATGAGGCGAAATAACGCGATACCCTTTTATGTCCTTTGTTTTGTTAACAAATTTTGTACATAATTTTTTTCATTGAAATTTGGTTTAGTTGACTGTGAAAACTACTGCAATGTCTACTATTATACATATACTTAGCATAACCATCGCAAAAAGCATGTACAAAAATTTGATATAAAATCGGACCAAGCAGCTTTAATGGTTAACTTCACATAAATAGAAAATGTTATAGGATTTTATTATGCTCTTTTTGTGGCACCAAAGAAAGAATTTTATTGATTAAGCAAACTTCAATGGTTTTATTTCTTGATTTTCCCGCGGGTCCCCCTTTTGCAGTAAGCCTATTTTTGTTCATGATAAACAAATATCAACTATTGAGGACAGAAAGAAAGGTTCAAAGTAAAAAAAAAAGGAATTTAATTATAAATTGCATAATTATACATGATACACGTTTTTTTTATTTAAGAACAAAAAAATGAAATATCTCTAGAAATTAGTTGAAAGAACGAAGTGAATATTTTTTGTTTATTTTGCCGAGCAGGTAATTTCATTGTATTGATCCGTCAGAAATATGTGTAGTGACGTCACTTGTCCCATGGTATATAAACAGTCTGGCACCGTCTGGAACATCCTCTGTTAATAAATAAAGAATACAATCACTGATATTACAGCTAAGCGAACAATGTCAGTTACTCAATGTAAGAAAAACGTTGACTACATGCCACACTGTCGTTACGAACCTACTCGTGAGAGCAAGTAACGATTATGTAATTATATTTACATTTTCCGGCGTCTTTTTCTAAATCTACAAGTATATATCCTTTTGATTTTTTCAATAATTATGTCATCTAAACATTGCTAAATAACGGGCGTATTCAACATCATTAGGTAGTTGCTTTACATCGCGCGGTAAAACACATCACAAAAATGCGCATACTATCGAGGCACAAGAGGGGTTTTTAGATAAAAAAAATAGATATAAATCAAAAATTTTGGTTATTCGTTCAATACTTTAAAAAGTACGTAAATATAAGTAAAGAAAATAAGAAATAATACTTCGACTTACATGTAGATGGGTATGATCGTTATATCGTCGGTAAGAGTCTATTATAAAGCCCTTTGGGATTTATTGGCTTTGATCACGTGTCCGACTGTTATAATCACCCATTAAAAGTCTAAGAATGGTTCCTTATTAATTTTCTAAATATTCAAGCAAATCAAAGAAACTTACTGAATACATCGTCTGTGGAATTTTCTCGAAGATGGGCGACTGTATGTCCGACACAAAGAACCAGGCGAACGCCACCAAGTGGCCTCTATCGTACATCAGGTGTAAGGGGGCTAACTCCTCACAGTACATGTCCTTACGTACATTGTACTGATACTGGTGTCCTGTAATATCACAATGACTAAAACACATAGGAAGCAAAAGCATGAAATCATATATCCTTACAAATTGCTGTTACAGTAATAGGTTGAAATATTTAAAACAAAATTTGCCACAACATGCATGTAATAACCGAGTCAGAATGTCAGTAACTTTTGATACTGAACAGTTTTTCAATAACGTTTTTAAACAACAAATGTTTGGTTTTCAAAAGGGATAACTAGTTATAGTATTTTAAAATTGGATAAATGAAATGCATTTTGAGCAAATTAAGTTCTTCAATATTTTGACAGCAATTTGATAAACATTTCATTGTTTTCCGTATGTAATGCGTACAGTGTTGGGAAGGGGGTGGTGGTAAGTAATACTGTAGTACGTTAACCTCGACCCACCTAGTCTGGGCACACACTTTCCTTGCCCCCATAGCGTCTGTTGTATTGTAGACTCCTCTGACGGCACGGGTACAGCGTCAGTGAGGGGGTTAGGACCGTTCTGGAAGTACAGACCAGACCCTATCCCTTCTGATATCATCTGGGCCTCAGTCCGCGTGGAAGAACAGATTTTTGCTGCATAATGATATTACATGTATTAAAACCTTTCAAGTTCATGTCGAATTGAAAGAGCTGTGAAAAATATCTACGTGACACTGTGTGTCAAAACGGGAAAAATATTGAAGGTGTATGTCAGGGGAGAGGGTGGATTTACAGGTATGCAGTTATAAAACGTACTTCTTTGGTGTACATTTTATATACAAGTCATCTTGCATATAATATCAAATATTATGATCTAACGAACAATTTGCAATGAGAATTTCGGATTTACAATGATAATCTCTGTGTCGGGGATTTTAAGAAGGATCTTTTTAATCTGATAACAAGAAATGCTTAAATGTTTACTGAATAAATGGATGAAGAACAATATGAATGTACTTATTAAATATTCTAAGTAATACGTAAACAATAATAAATGTGTCTTCAATAGAGTTATCTCTATTTTACAAAGTACATATTCTTACATGGTTCCGTGAAGTATGCGGTGACGAACAGAAGATTTCCCTCCAAAACAAATGGACGGGGCTTCAAATTACGGGTAGGGTAGCCATTGGGCAAGTTATCCGGGATCTGAAAAAAATTTGTATTTTATGATGCATCTACCTGTATAAAACAACGGTAACATTGTTGCTCTAATCTGACTCGAGCAGGTTGTAGGCCTACTTTACACAAACTTAATTACCCCCCCCCCCCCTTCTTTGAGAAAAGAAAACCAACTGTTTTTGAAGCTTTAAGTTAGTTTTGGAGTATGCACAGGTTCATATTCACAACACCTAAACTCATACGTTGATGTTTCAATATTCAACAATGAAATGCTTTCTTTGGTGATTCATGGGGGATATGTAGGTGGCGACATTGCAGAAAAAATACATAACACGCGTTAGCTGGTTACATAATTTTTTTTCTCTGCAATGGTCGCTACCTTCATAACCCACATGAATCATCAAAGATGCATTTTATTGTTTATGTTTAAATTTTTTTTTGACAAATTGATAGAGTAATTGTAGAAAGTGAGTAAAATTAACTAAATTACTTTTAGTATACATCAGTATGTTAGCTAAAAGAAACAGCAAAAAAAAAATTTCTATGGGAATTTGAGTCTGACATCATCATGATTATTTGGTGCAGCGAGTGTAGTGCGTGATTTTTCTTAGGTTGATGAAGGTTTCGACCAATCGATAAACGGGGCGTGTAGATTTCAGTCCTGTCGGTTTCTAGAGCTATGAAATGCTATCAATGTCCATATTAAATAAAGGGAATAATACTTGGTAAATGTAAATATTATTGAATATAGTTTATAAAGATTTAGGCTCTCATGTGCCACCGCTCTTATAATCACGGTTGGTCGCTTGATTCAACCGATCGGTAAGGACATTTGTCCATATCTGAATCATGTGAGTAAAAACCATTCAAATAAGCTATAAAGTTTAACATAATAAATAACTTAGTACGTAAAAGATACACACAATCGAAAGCTGCTTGGTCGGATTTTTTTGTTTATACAGTATCAAATAATTTTCCATACAAACCAATCATCTTATAAAGTTATGGACTTTCTCCTATTCACACCAACAGAATCGGTCTCCTTTCAAAGTTATAAGTATTTAAAGTAAATAAAATATATTCTTTATGGGCAAACGATAAAATAAACCAAAATGCATCATGGGAATGTTTAGAAAACAGAACCGTTTGGTTTCGTCCCCCGAATGGTTTACTAGTATTCACTCCGCAAATTATGCATCGATTGTAAACAAAGCAAACTTCAGAAATATTAGCGAGAAAATGTACACAGATTTTTTTTTAAATTTTCCTGAACATTATGACCTTTAATTATAGCGATGTCAAAGTCGTAATACAACCGGTCTCGATGTCGGGGGCAAATTTTAACATGAGGCGAAATAACGCGATACCTTTTTGTGTCGTTTGTTTTATACATATTTTTTTCATTGAAATTTGGCTTAATTGACCGGGAGAACTACTGCAATGAACATTATTATACACATACTTAGCATAACTATCGTTGAAAAATTAAACGTACACAGAATTTGATATAAAATCGGACCAAGCAGCTTGAAACAAAACAAGTCTGATATTGTAGGAGGCTGGGTCACAGGCTACCCATCAGATATATCTAACACTTATAATTCTAAATTTGATTATTTATTCATTTAGTAAAGAAAAATTCCCATATATCTTAGCTTTGAAATTTAAAGAAAATTTTAAGTTTGAAATTTAAAGAAAATTTTGAAAATTTAAAAATTTAAAGAAAATAAAATTGTTCCCATATATCTTTACACAAATCTCTTTTACTCGACTAGATTGATAAGATCCAAGAATGGCGACGATCATATATCTAGCCCTCTCGAGGCCCCCCGTTATACAGTATGAATCTTACCCCTGTCTGTATGCCGGCTATCAGCCCCTGGGAGTCGTAGATTAACACCAGGGCGGGGTCGTTGTTCCGCCAGTACCGCCTCCCTACGAAATTCGCCGACCCTGAAACCGTAGAATATCGTAATTCATATGTACATGTACATGTACCAACCATATTTTTAAAAGTGAGTGTGAATCAATTTTAATAAAGCATTATGATTTACATTTGTGAACAAAAGAATCTTAAAATTCCTTTAGGAAAAATAAATTAAAAATATTTATTTACATATGAATACGACAAAAAAAAACCCACTTCACTTATCCACCATTTTCCTGACACGGACGTCAATTTCACTGCCATGATTCAATCTGGATTTTCTTAAAGACCATTTTTTTTATCATATGCCTTTTTCTAGTTTTTTTTGGTTTTTTTTGACGACAAAATACACAAATACGTTCTGGTATGCTATTTTATTAAAGGGGCACAGTCACGATTTTGGTCAAAATTTTTTTTTCCCGTTTTTAAATTTTACAATGCTTTAGTCGGACATTTCTAATAGTCAACCAAAATTTGAGTGTCAGTCGTCGATTTATAAGCTCAGGTCATGTATTTGTTTACATTTTGAAGGTTGACAAGAAAATTCCAGGTTTTGACCTAAAATAAATGTGACAAATTCTAGGAACTGTTTATTTTTGCTCAAAACAAATTAAAAGAACTTTTACCGGTATATTTAACCAATGTAAACAAAAACATGGCACGAGCCTTGTTAACATAACAAAGAATTGTGAGCTCTGTATCTTGCTTATAAATCTACGACTGACGATCAAATTTTGGTTGATCTTTTGATATGCATTCTTAAAGCATTTAAACAATAAAATTAGAGAAATAAAATTTGCCCAAAATCTTGACAATGCCCCTTTAAGAGAAAAATATTGCGTCAGGCAACTGTGTCTAACATGTAAAATACAAGCATAGAAGGAGGGTATGACAACGACAACTATGGATGAATTACAATACAATTCATTAGTTAATCGTTATTTGTATTTACGTTGAAATCAATCAAAGAGGTGTGTTAACTAATTCGGTCATCATTTGATTGATTTACCTGGATCACACTGACACGACCCATCAATCAGTGATAGGGTCTCTTGTCGGTACAATTCATTAGGCAGGTTTATTTCATCAGCACACGCGCCACATTCGTTTTTTGTTTCTGGTGTGGTATGTTTCCTTGATTACTCTAACGATGATATATATATTTATGTATGCCCCCTCCCCACTTATTATCAACAAATG
>WFKH01010211.1:50054486-50070468 GCA_016163765.1 Magallana hongkongensis | reverse complement strand
TCCAATTCCTAAAGGGTTGCTTTGTAATGATTCTTTAAAAAGGAATGAGAATCCTAATTGATCCGTTACAAAAAAAGTTAAACAGGAATTAAAAATGGCAAATAATTCATTATGTTAAAAATTGTATCATGTTTCCCGCCTTCAAGAGAAATTAATAGAAACTTCATTCCTTAACCGCTTTTACTCTTAAAAAGTTGGGGGTTTTTTGTATTTCTTTGAGGTTTTATTCAAAATGATATGGTTTTGCTTTAGCCTCCGGTGGGACACCATGTGGGTTAACGTTTTGTCAGGCTGGACAGACGTGCGTGTGGAACCAATTTTGTGTGTAGGTTACGGTAAGTTAAATCCTGCTCTCCAGTTCAATGACACACACTCCCTCTCTCTCTCTCTCTCTCTCTCTCTCTCTCTCTCAGAACACTTTGTAATCTTAATTTTTTTTTAAAGATATTTATCCATAATTGGTTTCCGTATGAAGGGGCTATAACCTATGTATTTTACTTGACGTATGACCATCCCCTCCATCTTTCGATACATAATATATAAACAAAACAAGACATGGTTTATATGCTGCTCTTTGCCACCAGCGTGACTTTAATTGTTACATAACATTGTAACACATTGCGTAAAATTATATAAAATAATATTACGTAATACTACAATTGAAATTTAATTGAATTATGTCACAATTCTGCATTTGATCTTAATAAGATGTAATTATAATTTCCGAATAGTAATTAATAATCATATACAAATATGAATTTTATTAATTGGCTGTATTGAGAAACTGAAATCGAAAATTGGTTACGTAATCTCGTCAAACAAATTCCTTGTGGTCTGAAAACGCCATGTACATCTACAATAAAATACATGCATAAAAACAGAAGGGGGAAAAAGTGAAAAATAAAGAAAATATTAAAAAATTTAACACTGGAAAGGTGGAGGGGAGGTGGTGGATTTTTAAAGAAATGGTCAAAAGGAACAGAATCAGTATTCAAAGGTGTTACCCGTGCGGCGTCCTGAAAGAAAGTGAATTAGCGCGTCTTTCTAAACAAAGAGAGTCGGTAGAATTCCCGCGTTTAATTTCATTGGTCAAATGAAGACACCAACATTACGTGACCAAATAGAGCACTCTCTACTTCTTCATAATACACATTAAAAAGTGCGATAACTCGTAATGCGAAAAATTGTAAAATCAATATATATAAAGCATTTTAAGTAAACTTAAAATTCCTTTTAATCTTATCTTTAATTGTTTCATTTTCTGTTTTTCAGTGAACAGCTAATAAAGGAAAAAAGAAACAACTCATCTCAATCCGTTGTTTTGATTTAATTCAAAATAAAGACTGAAACTTTCAATGAATCTTTATTGCAATATTTTCTCGGTATATGTAGTTTCTCGGCTTATGAGCATAGTAATTTGATTACATCTAACACTTCACTTAAACTGTTCAGTAGTTGTCTATGATTTAATAAAGATTTTGATCTACTAACGCACAAACATGTACAAAAGAAAATGATTTATGATTAACTTATCATAAAAGTTGTTTAGTGGTTGTGGTTTTTAAATCAGAAAAACTTAAAGTTAGTTTGACGTGAATACACTACGTATGTATGTTTGCAAGTCCTCTGGTTAAAACAAATGCATGCTTTTCTTATATCTTGCATGTTGGTTCAGTTTTTTCAATGAAAAAAGCTGAGTACAAGGAAATATTATGCATCTAGTTCAAGGACAAATCCTTCTTTAATGATCAATGATTGACTTAACAGTGATGAAACCTATTTCGCTGAATGTTCAAAAAAAGAATACTGTTTTTGTTGCTCCTTGTCTGACGTATACGAATACAATGTGGGCAAAATAACTTTACATTCATTTACTTTTTCGATTTTTAGACGGGGTCACCCCGTCTAATAGTTTACTGTGAGCCGAAGCCTCAAACGGGAAGCCGCGCGTAGAACACATCAATTGAATCTACGCTAAAGAAAAAAGTGAAGAAAGTTAACGTTCTCATGCATTTCAGTAAACATTTTTTTTTAAATGCATAAAATGTTCTAAATATTCTTGCTCGGGATCATTATTTGGAGCGATTTCTGGAATGAGTTACGTAACTGAATGCACACAGCCCTTGACCATTTAGTTAGTGGACGAGCTCATTAATCAATAGAAGGGGTTGCAAGTTGAATGGAAAATCAAGCCTTTGCATTTCTCCAGTAAAGTTTACAACATATTCTGCTATTCTTGAAAAGTTGTGAATTCTATTGTTTGAATGCTAACCGGACTTCATACGCGAGCTTTACACCTGAACGGGGTGACAGAGCTGTCTTTAACGCAAATCCCGGAAATCACAATTTCTCACAACGAGCGTTAACTTTACAAATATTAGAAATTTAAAAAATCAAATAATTCATTAATCGCTAATATTAACGATTTTAAACCATCACACAATAGACATTCCTATATCCATTGTCAGTTAAACATATCATCACCGTGTGAAACGTTTCCCTTGGACATGACACCTTCTCTCCTTCATTAGAACTATGCGATTGATCTGGACAAGTGTTGTTTTTTCTAACTAGTCCTTTAATTGACTGGCTGATTCTCTGAACGCCTACTGCCCAATTATCATTATTCAATTATACTGGGCAATTATGGGGCCTTCTAAAGGGACACAGGTAGACTTTACCTGTGTTTCCTTGAATGAAAAATAATATAACAGTCTGTCATTTTTGTTAAATTTTGAATGTCTTTATAATTAAAATTGTTGCATAAATAAAAAGAAAACATTGAATTAATTTTAATATATTTATTTAATTTATTAGCACTACACATAATTTAAAACAATAAAATAATGTTTTAAAATTGCATAACATTTTATATACAATTTTCTTTTTATTTTGACACATAGCACTGTTTTATAACAAACTCATAAAAACATGGTTGTCTGCAACATAAATAACTATTCAAAATGTCATAAAGTTTTAAAAATTATAATTCATACCAGTATATATACAATATTTACACAGATACTAATATGGGCACGGAGTCGGTCTTAATGTCCTTTCACTTTCAATGTCATTATGTCAATGTCGTAAATGAAGAAGTTCGGATGCTGAATCTGCGTAGGTCATACTTAACGTTGATCTGTGCATTTGCCATTGTGAGTGAAAAGTGATGATGTCTGGATTCTTTCCTTTTATTTATACAATTCTGCAGCTTGTGTTCATTTATTTACAGCTTGGATGAGTTCGGTTCAACATCATTTATTTACAGCTTGGATGAGTTCAGTTCAACATCTTTACAGTAATTGATTTTAAAACTAATATTTAAAAAATATCAAAGTGACTTTTTTTTTTTACCACAATGATGTTCAATTACTTGGTTTTATGACTTTGTAACTAAAAAATATTTAAGCTTATGTCGTTCATTTATTCACAGCTTGGACAAATTTGAAGAAAGTGATTTTTTATCATAATTTTATCTCAGTCATAATTTAGATAATCATCATTTAAAATCTCTGATTTTAATTTATACCTTAAGATATAATGTTTTATTTTTATTTTGTTAAGATGTAAATTTAAAAATGAAGAAAGATATTTAGGGTCTTCCGTTTCCAACGGAAGACCCTCTTGTTATTCTACGGTTTCTTTTTATTATTATTTTATATTATTATTTTTCCTCTGACATTTTTCGAGCGCTATAACTCAAAAACTGTTTGGGCGATTTTCACCAAATTTACAGGACTGATAGAGCATTAAACGTGCTTGCTTATATAAAATTTTAAGCTAATGACGTCACTTCCGGTTTGAGATTTTTTAGATTTTGTGAATTTTTAAGGACCATTTTGTCCACGTAACTCCTCCGAAACTAATGGTAATAAAAACGTGAAACTTTCAGGAATATGTAGATGGATGTCTGTAGATGATCCTCTGTATTTGACATTGTGGAAAATGCGCAAGGTGCCGAAGCTCGCCCGAGGTCGAAAATTAGCACTAAAATTTTTGGCAAAATTTTAACACGTTTTGTAAAATATCTTTTAACCTGTAAATAATCTGTTAAAACATGTAATGCAAAAGTTGTTTCAATTTCCAAGGGCTTTCCTTTGATATCATAGAAAAGGGGCTGACCCCTCAAAATAGGGGCCAAGAGGGCTCTAAAGTATTTTTTCAATAACTCTTTACTGCACAATAATTTGTTATCAATTATAGAAGCAAAAATGTTTATTGTACAGCTGTTTATCTATACAGTACTACACCTTAATCATATGTTACGTAATTAGGGGTTTCAAGGGGCCACAAGTCCAAAACTTTGATCATTTATATCTAGAAAAGGAGAAATATTTTAAAACGCATTGTAGAACAAAAAATGCTTACAATAATGTTCTCAACAATTTCCTACCTAAAAAAAATTGTTGGTGGCCCCAGCAAGGAGTTTAAGGGTCGGCCCCTAAAACACATTACTTCAGATATCTTTAAAACGGTCAACAATTCCTGAACACTTGTTGAACAAAATGTGTTTATTATTACGAGACCTTTTATTTAATATCAAGAAAAAAGGGTTGTCCCCTTAAATTAGGGGCCAAGAGGGCTCTTAAGTCTATTTATAATAACTTTTTACTGAAAAATAATTTGTTATATATTATAGAAGCAAAAATATTCATTGTACAGCTATTTATCTATACAGTACCATACCTTAATCATATGTTCCGTAATTAGGGGTTTCAAGGGGCCACAAGTCCAAAACTTTGATCATTAATATCTAGAAAAGGAGAAATATTTTGAAAATTATTGTAGAAGAAAAGTTGCTCAAAATAATGTTCTTAATAATATGATACCTTGTTGGTGGCCCCGGTAAGGAGTTTAAGGGTCGGCCCCTAAAACACAGTTGTTCAGATATCTCTAGAACGGTTAACAATTCGTGAACACTTGTTGAACAAAATATGTTTATATTTGCAATACCTTTCAATTGATATCAAGAAAAAGGGGCTGACCGCTCAAATTAGGGGCCAGGAGGGCTACAAAGTCTTTTAATAATAAATTTTTTTGAGCGATAAATTGCTATAAATCATAGAAGCCAAAATAAGAGCTTATTAAGCTTAATTTAAATCTATAAATCCGTTTTAAAATCGGACGATGCATTACAGAGATATAGGGGTTTAAAAATTGATTTTTACGGAAATTTTGATTCCACATTCTTGGTTAAGAAAATAGTGTTATGTTCAAAGTTAAATTAACTCGTACCTAAAATGATTCAATGATTGTTAAATCGTACTTAAACACATTCGTATTTGCTAAGTCGTTCTTGAAATTGATAAGGTTTGTGTTAATTCGTACTTTGAATCATTCGGATTTTGTTAACTCGTACAAAGAATTATTCGATTTTCTTTCTTTTTGTTTTAGTTACTTACATTTATTGGTTTAAAAACTTATCTTCCTAGAGGAACTTCTAGCTTTACTTTCGACATTAACGGAAGACCCACTCGTTGCTTTGCAACGAGCTTTGCTCTAGTTATTTTTATTTTTTTTAATAATATTTAATGATTATTTTATTTCACTGAAACATTTAGGTTATTAAAAAAATAGGGTATTTTTAATATAATGTCATGGACATGCAGCCATTAGCACTATTTATTGCATTTTAAATTAAAAATAAGACAATAAAAGGATATTAAATTAAAAGTATATACAGATAAAGTCTACCTGTGTCCCAAAGTATATACAGGTAAAGTCTACTTGTTTCCCCTTAGAGGGCCCCATAATTGCCTTGACCAATTATTATTTTTAATTGAGGAGTAGGCGTTCGGAGAACACACCAATTGACTTATCTCATTTACATTAATCAGTTTATGTCTTCATCATTCTCTATTGCTTTATTTAAAACAACAAATATAACAGCCAAACAGGAAAGGTCTACCCCAATGTATAACGTGATTCATTCACTTCCGGCCTTCCTTTTCTAGTTTTATCGATAAGAGAAACATTAGACTAAATTCTGGGCATGGTTTTTAATAAAAGGAACAGATGTATCGTTGATTCATGAGGATGATGCACAAGTTTACACAAAAAAGTAATAAATTAGTAAATGGCGACCGGATTTATATTAACCTATCAATTTTGCATGAATCGCAGCCAGAAAATCGTGGCAGATGAGCTGGTCTAAATTCAATTCAGAATGGCGACCGTGACAAACCTTGTTATTATTATAGTACTTGAAATAATCTTATAATTAAAAAAATATTTTTAACGACAGGCGCCTGTGTTTGTTTTCTATATACAATTGTTCTATTTGTTCAATTACTCAGCAGTTGAGAGCGACGGTCAAATCGCTTGCACCACCGACTCCCGAATCCGCAAAATATTGTATGAGTTTGTGGAATTCTCATAAATCTTGTAAAATGGATACCGACTTGTGGTTTTTTTCCGTGGATCACAAAATCAAATAAATCTAATTTTTAAATATCTACCTAATTCAATTCAGTTGTTTTGATTTTCATACTAAGTTGTTGTTTTCTCATTTTTCCTTGGGGCCTTATTTTTGCATAAAATACCGTTGTGCCAATTTCCGAGAATTATGAAGGACTGTCCCGGCCGGGATTCAGTGAAGATTTCTGACGAAATATCGGGCAAAAAGCCAAATATTAACATAGATTGAAACACCCAATTCAAACTCATAATGTTTTGAAGCATATTCGAAGAAAATGTGGACAATTACTAATTCAAATTTTAAAGGCCCCGTCTTTCAGTACTCTCAGTACTTTGATTTAAGATAACATTTGTATAGAAAGTCTGTGCATAGCTGGTTCTTAGGAACAATGACGCACTTGCAGCTACATAAGCGCAAACTTATTTCAAACTCACCTTTTAAAATACACATATATTGTATAATTGTACATGACTTCAAGTGTACCCTGGTTCATATGTAGGTTTAAAGCAGTTCATATGACGAAATACATTTCAAGAATTTAGTGACAAAATTTATAGGGAAAATTAAGAACGATGCATGTTTGGTGAAAGAAAAGCGATGTAAGAGTTATCGCTCTTGTTAAAGTGAATGCCAGCTGTGAGGAAATCCATAACTCCTATCCTAATCATCTGAATTAAAAGTATAATAGACGTCATTCCTCAAGCTTTCAATTGACATTGATTAAATAACCACAGACTACAAAAACCAATAGATTGTCGAATTATCAATGCACGAAGTAGTCCAAATGTCATTAAGAGACAAGCAATGGTACGTACACGTTAAATGTTCACAGTAAATCATAATTCCAGACATGCTAGTAATGAAATAAAAGAAATTGGTGACCTCAAGAGCCAAAAATATGCAACAATACTGTCTTATCAAGAATATAAGCAACCTTTATTCACTAAATTTCTTAGTTTATTTGTTTCCATTGTTTAAAAGTTAGTGAATAGATTAATACAACATTTTTTTCACCATTCTTTAATTCGTTCAACTTATTTTAACTTAATTTGTTTGAGACTTATACTCACATGTTTAGCCTGTATGAAACACAGAACGCAATATTATATAACATATCTTCATTTATTGGAATCCGGTCGGATTACTTTTAATTAGTTAAGGGGCATAAGAAAAAAATGTTTACCTATGTCACCAGTTCCTCCAAGATGAATGTGCTTAACAGTGGTCTATATTAAATAAAACAAGATATATTTCCGAAATAATTGCCCACCGTAGGTCGTGTTATCTGGAGTCAAAAAAGCCTTTAGAACATGGATTGGACAATGCATACGCTTTCGACTAAGTAATCGTAAAATTATAAAAAATACGTCTGTTTGAATGTTTGCTATCTGCAACATTCTGCAAATCATGATAAACTAGAGCAAAGCTCGTTGCAAAGTAACAGAGATGTCTTGCAGCTGTGAGTAGAAAATAGCGTTGCTATTAATGACCAATATATTCTAGATAACCAGAAATATCAATTTACCCAACGTACTGCATGGTTCAGCTCCTAATTGGAAACGGCAGTTGCATGTGATAGTAAAGTTTGTAAATCCAATTGTGTTGGATGTAAAAAGATTTTATTATCCTTAAATACTAGTAGGCGTTATTCGATTTATTATCAATTCAGTTTAGTCAATTCACTTTGTTATTTAGTGAACAGCATTTAATTAAGCAAGCTGATCACGATCAATTGTGTTGTAAGAATTTTTCTATCTTATACAACACTACGTTTACGTTTTTGTATACTGTGAAATCATCATTGTTCGTGGGGGACCAATGTTCGTGGCTTTCGTGGGTAACCGTTCCCCATGAATTTACATCCCCACGAACGTATATATAGTTAGTCTAGCATTTGTTTAATACTAATTAAGATCATCCTGAACTTACAACCAACGAAATTACGTCCCCACGAACCAGGAAAATATTGGCTACCCATGAACATTGGCCCCCACAAATAAAAATGATTCCACAGTATAACGTTCTCAAAAATATGAGCCAGTCGTTTTGTGCATTAGCAAACTTGAATTTATAGATAAGAAATCATATACTTTTTATACGTTTAGAGGTTATAGGAGTAAGCATATTATACAATAACCAAAATTCATATCTTTGAGATTAATTTGAATGTTAACACCAGTAAATTGTCTAATGTTGTCTAATGATATATAACATATCCCTTTAATATCATGCATACAAGTATAATACAATAACATTTTAACGGTGCTACCAGCTGCAATAAATTTAAGGTCAGACGACACGTTCCTCAATTTTAGATAACTTTTTCCATTTTTACTGCGACATTTTACATAAACAAATTACAAATTTTTCTCCAATCGTAGAAGAGCATAGAAAGGGATGAAAGCTCGGATTATTTTTATTGGAACTCTTTATTACTAGGAGATACAAAAAAGATGCGTGAGGAACGTGTCGTTTGACCTTAATAACGTATAGACGGGCATTTTTACATTTTATATTTAATGAAATGCATTAAGCGCAGTAAGTAATGTTGCAATGTTCATTGGCTATGTTTGCAAACTGTACGTGTTCATTAAAATTTTCAGAGAAATACAGCATCCAATTTTGATAACAAGAAGAAATAATTAATTATATGTTAGATATGATTGGGTTTTTTGTTTTTTGGGGGTTTTTTTTGTTTTGTTTTGTTTTGTTTGTTTGTTTGGGGTTTTTTTCGGGGGGGGGGGGGGGATTATTTTTAACATTAATCTATTCTTATGAGAAACTCTCTCTGTTAATCCATCTCCGAACATCATTTAATAGCAAGCGCCGGCGAGCGAAGCGAGCTTTAAGAACCAGTGCGCACGGGAAAAAAACGAGCTTAACCTATAGATTCATCAAGAAAATGTTTTGGCAACATCCCATAATGCTCTCTAATGTTTTCTCCCGTAGTGCTATGCCAAAAATGGCTAACATTTAACTCGTAATTTACGGTGCCTTAAGGTTTGAAGACACGTTTTGAGTACCGCACAAGCTTTGGTGAGACACAAGAGATTTTTTTCAGGCTTCCATTCCTTCGTATTGAGTTGAGAAACGTAAACAAATGATTATAGATTTTAACGTATGACGTCACAGTGATCTAGCGCTATATTTCCAGCGATAATTTTAGAGGCGGATCAAACATCTGTAATGCGTGTACTAGTTATTTTAGTATAAACTGCGATACCTGCCTCAGATGATTTGTTTTTATTTTACTTTATTTTATTTTTTGTTTTGATATATATACAAGCAAGAGCCATACTTTACTGTCATATCGATCCAATTTTAAGCTAATTTTGCATGCATGTACAGTTAGTATAAGTAGGTAGGAAATAAAAAAAAATCATTTTGAACTAAATAAAAAAGAAGATAAAAAAAAAAAAAGGTCATTTTGAACTAAATAAAAAAGAATAAAGAGTAACAATAAACAGTTAAAAAATCTATGCAAATATTGCATATTGTCAAACCATTTTAACCAAATTAAACACAAATTACATTTTACAGACTGATCAATTCTCTCCAAAAGTAAAGAACGGTTTTAGGTAGAAGCAAGTCTATGTATTTTGTAAGAATTTTTTTAAACTTTTAGAAATATTATATAATGCTCTCTCTCTCTCTCTCTCTCTCTCTCTCTCTCTCTCTCTCTCTCTCACACACACACACACACACACACACACACACACACACACACACACACACACACACACACACACACACACAATTCTTTGATGTTAGTTGATAACTGTCAAAATATCACTAAGTTGACAATGATGCAAGGTATGTGTAATTCTTGCTGAGCTCGCCACAAAGATTGCACCGTAAAACATATTACAGATTTTCAAACCTTGTAAAATTAATAATTAAATATTATGTCTTATTTCCAAAATTCATTCGCTTCCGTTTATGCTTAAGTAAACCATTAAAAACAGAACGCAAACTAAAGCAGCAAAAACAAATGGTCATTGGGTGACAATAGCCTTATGTCAAATTTTGCAGGCTGTACTGATGCCCATCACGTGATATATAAGCTGAGCGGGTACACTGACATGATTATATTGTTTAATGCTTAAATGTCTACAATATTTTTATGTCGTAGTTCTAGATATTATATAACATGATAAAATATGATTTTGTATATGATCAATTCTCTTGAACAAAATCCGGGACATCTACTTAAATCAGTGCTTGAGGGAAATCATAAACAATATTGGTGATTTGTATAGGAACCCAAAAGAACTGTTAATATTTAACTTTTGTTAAATCAGCTGTTGAGCGGATTGGACATATTCTGCAAGAGTTATATAAAATTCAAACGTTTTTAGATCAATTTGTTCCAGAATTCATTAATATTGTGACAAGAACAAAAACTGTTTCTGCTTTTGATAAAATGCTCACCTTTTTCACAGTCTTAAAAAATTACTCAAGAAGACTAAAAAGTTTTACTTGATTTAATTCGTACCTGTTATTGAAATATAAATCCTTATTATCATATTGTCATCGAGGTTTAAAAATGTCCATCAGTCAGATGATAAATCTTTCCGATGGATATCTAAAAATGAAAGAAGAGAAAAAAAAACAATCCAAGCTTTAAAAAAAAAATCCAAATCAAAGCAATTACAGAAACCGCGACTGCCTTCGAACAATAACGGTCCAACAAAATATTCCAAAATTTGGGAGGAATATTGATATATATCTTTGGAAGAAATGTGTATACGCTTGCCAATTTTTTGCAATTTATTACACATTGTCCCCGTCTCGTGCGGTTATGGTGTCAACGCTTTGCTGATTTTATCGCCATTTTTATGACCTCGTCTACACCGTGTAAATCTCGCTTGCGCCGTGCGCTTTGGTCAAACTAAAGAACGAAAAATGACATGGATCTGAGGCCGATTAGCCGGTAAGAAATTGATTATGTCAGTGCTGTTTATCATTATTTTGATTGATTTAAAACATTTCTTTAATGTATTTTTTGCATTAATATATTTTTTTCTAGGGTTTTCTTTATTGAAATTGCTCTTTTGTGTGCATTGCATGTCAATTTCTATAATTGTCCTAAGAAACATCTTTCTGATTTGTGCAGGTGAACTGCCTTTTTCTCATCTATTGTTTATTTTCATCCCATATGATCTTTTGGGGACTTTAAGATAAACTTTATAACTCATTTACTCTATACGTTTGATTATTGATTGCATAAGTGAATATAAGACAGGTAAATGCAAACAAAAGAAAGTTCAGATTTTGCATGACGTATGTGAATGGATGAGAGAGAGAGAGAAAGAGAGAGAGAGATGATTTTTTTATTTATAAAAAAGTAAAATATCTTTGAATCAAAAGAGATAAGAAAAACACGCGTATTTCAAGATGTTTTCTTAAAATGTGACCCAGCAGTCTCAGCTATCATGTGTCTTTATACTGTTTTATACTAAAAATCAGTGAGCATGAGTAAACGTAGAATTTGTTCGGTTACACGTGCACATGACAGTGCGTCACCTCTTTTACTTTCTAATAAACCACAAAAATATGATTAAGTATGTCATCAGGTTATACAACCTCTTTTAATATAAATATTTTTTATTTGGTCTACATATCAGTTCCTTATATGAAAAAAATATCAGAAGATGGGTGATTCATACTTCCGAACCCGACAGTAATTCTGTGAGTAACATCCCTCTTTTGTTTAATATGCAAACACGTTATTGGTATAAGGAAAATAGGTTATAATAAATAGCATGTACTGGTTTTTGCTCAACAGAACGTTGAAAACATTTCAGACTACCACATTTCTTGATTTTTACTTACAAAAATAGGATTTACATTTAGCTAATTGAACTACTGTCGTGTGCGTTGAAGGGTTTGTATTTTTGCGTATTAGTTTTCAACAACACAACTAATTAGCTGGAAATGAATTATGCTTATTTAATGTTTATTATTTTTACGATATATCTTAATTAAAAAGAAATCATGATTTTAATACAAACTTTTGCCTTTTCACGTCTGACTTTTGATGAAGTGAAATTGATTCGCATAAGATGCTCTAAACGAATGTCAAAGGCATTCTAACAGATGTTGACGTTTATGTCTTACGACCGAAAAAATCGATTAACAAGATCGATTTCTTGGTTACATGATTCCGAATGACGGATTTGAAACTTACAGCAAAAGGTGAAAGGTCATTGCATTGAACAAAGGCATTAAAGTGTCCTCATGTTCATTTTATTTTATTTTGTAGAACTCTGCACCGAAGCTCGGACTAAAAGTACATTGTTTCCAGGAATAAAATGATAATGGTTTCCGCTTAACGATACTCTTGCGGGGTCATTTATAACTCTAACAGACACGGGATATCATATAACTACAAGTGACCTTTCTCGCTAAAGAAGCCCGGCTACACCTTATTGTTGTATTATGGACTGACTTTTTATTCTGCAGAAAATCCGGTTTATTGTTTCACCTTGTCATACAGAATCATAGCTTTAATACTTCGTGCATACGACTTTTGATGCTTTCATTCAAAATGGATTTTAAACTTGTGTTCGCGTTTCTTGTTTGTTTGACCAATAAAGTATCGGGACAATTACCTATTGCTGGTTTGCCGCCCCCTGGCAATCTACCCATTCCCCAAAGTATAGGAACATTACCCCCTATCGGGACCCCTGGGAATGTGGTACCTCCTACTCAGAACATGGCGTTTACTGCAGCCAATCAACCCGCTACTTCGCCACCCTGGATGGCTTCCGCTCAGAGTGGAGGCAATATTCCTACTGTGCCTACAGTGCCGCCAAGCACCACTTCCGTTGTGACTTTTATTTCTGTTTCCGGTTCCTTTCCCTCTGTGTCGATTCCGGATAATGGATATGACGATCATTACGTTACAATCAAATCCATGTTTGATACCTATTATCCAAATGTGCCACCACTTCGGAGGGTGGAAAATCGCGCTACCCTACAAATTTTCCAAGGAAGTTCTGGTGTGGCGGGCACAGCGGTTGTGTCTGATGATCCAACAACCATCTATATTCAATATATTCTTCCGCAGCAAAATGCATACGCGTATTTACCTTTTACAACTGATTCTACAAGAAGGCTGAAATATCCAGAGAGACCTATATATTTACCCTACCCCCAGCTAGCAGTGCGTGTCCCAGCCACTGGAGAAATCTACCCGGTCTATATTCCGTTCCAACCGAACGAAAACCGCCGAAACAGAGAGGAACCGGAAATGTTTATTCCATCCATTGTTCCTGGAAGTAACGTGCCGCTTTACGAAGCCGCATTACCCGCACAAACGGTTTGTAATTCGATCATTTATTGTTTATGTGTATATATAAATCAAAGTCAACCAAAAAAATATAATAATAATTCAAAAGTAATTATTGAAGCAATTCAACAACAATCTATGCTTAAATTCTTCCTATCATATCCATGGCTCGATATTTAAGTCTAAGAATCTCTATGAAATCGGCAACGTTTGTATGATACATATGCATTCCATATTTTATTTAAAAAAAAAAAAAAAAAAAAAATTCGAACTTATTCTTCGTTGTAATAAGCTATAGATAATTAGTCTTATAGTAGTTACAGTCATTAGGTCAAATATTTAGATTACGGCAGTACATAAAAGGATCTTTCATTCATGCCCGTTATAGAAGTTTTATGGCTCTGACATGTGACGGGAACATAACATTAGTATCGATGGTCAGTGGTTACTACCACCTGGCCCCAGAACAGGTGGGAACGGTCACCGATTTATATCGATCTCGGCAATACTTTATATATAAAATTGCTATTAATGGTCACTATATTCAGATAAATTATTTCATAACTAGCTGATTATCGATGCTCTGCTTATGTACCTACACGGTGGTTTTCCCGTTTCTTTGTTTTATACATGTACAAAGCAAAAATATGGGTAGAAAAAGAGCATAGTTCTCGATCCTATTTCTGATCAGCAATTTAAAATATATACGTGTAAGGCTCTTTTAATATTTTTAATGAAATAAGGAAACAAGTTTTAAAAAATAGAAATATGTTTAATTGAAACTTAAAGTAAAAATTACTCATATTTATATTCTTAAAGCGTTACTTTCAGTGCCTAACATCAACTATTATGAGATGAGAATATTGTTGATATTTATAGTAAATGACCAGGATTTTCTATAAAAACTGCGGCATTAATTTTGTCATTTTAGGCCTATTTAGTTCCAAAATATTTCTATTTATCTATATATTTTTTTTGGAATGACATTTATCTCATTTCGTCGAACAATATGTCGTTTCTTCGAGAAAAAGAAGAAATAAATAAATTGTTTCTCTCCTAACTTTAGTCGACGTTTACCACAAATAATCAATTACCAAGCGAAACTATGAATGGGATACAGTCCAGTCAACCGCAAGGATCTGCCCAGAACTCTCGGCAAATCCAGCAATCAGGTGGTACACAGCAACTCACATCCAACGCAATAGGTCAACCGGAAATGACCTCGTCAAATTCAGGTCCGCAAATGAGTAATCTCATGCTGCCATTGGACGGTATGATTTTTTTTTAAAACTTTTATGTCGTTGATTCTGTTTGTTTGTTTGTTTGTTTGTTTTTGTTTTTTTGTATTGTGGCACCTATGTTTGATTTTCATTTACATTCAACTTTATGTAGATGATTTAAGGGGAAAAAGTTAAAAAATGTAAATATTGTGAATGTAAATTTAAAAATACATCAAGCAGACCTATAAACTTTTAAAGGTATTTTTGTTTTAAAATTCGGCGGTTGTTTTTTTTTTATTTTGTTGGGGGAGGGGTGATATATTACCTGCTTTTTTGGAGGGGTGTTGTTTTTTTTAGAGGGTGAAGGATACGGAAAATGAAAACAATATTGAAATATTCTTCAACTTTCGGATTTCGTTGATTTAACATTTATTTTGCCTTTTTTCAATTCTAGGACAGTCTCCAAAATGGACCGACTTACGAAGTAGGTATATATATATTATATCATTTTTTTTTTTAAAAAGTGTAAATGAGCTTGCGTTTATACTTTATTACACTAACATCTCATATAAAGTAAAATATTTCCATCTTATTGTTTTTATGACTATCTATTTAGATTTTTATCTCCTATTTTTTTTTCCGTGGGAACAAAATGCAAAAGATCTACACGGAATTTCTGTGCATTAATGAAATTCATTGAAATATGCATAAATGCATATGAAAAATGATGACCTTTGCAAATAAAGCAGATAACAAACAATCTACCTGGCATTTGTCATTTTAAAAGCGCTGTAAGAACACGAGTGGTTTGGGGAAATTTCCTTGAAAATGTCACATATAGCGTTAACGAAATAATGATAATTAATCATGGCGTACGTGTCTCCCTTACAACGCTGGGGTGATGTTCGGCCAACGACATTCTATAAACCCGGTCTCAATTTGTAAAGTGGATATAATTGTATTACCTTTATATATTTATAGTTTTAAAAAACTTAGCAAACGGTCTCTCTCTCTCTCTCTCTCTCTCTCTCTCTCTCTCTCTCTCTCTCT
>WFKH01010211.1:50013587-50037137 GCA_016163765.1 Magallana hongkongensis | reverse complement strand
CATTTGTTGATAATAAGTGGGGAGGGGGCATACATAAATATATATATATATATATCATCGTTAGATTAATCAAGGAAACATACCACACTAGAAACAGCGTGGCGCGTGTGCTGATGAAATAAACCTGCCTAATGAATTGTAGCGACAAGAGACCCTATCACTGATTGATGGGTCGTGTCAGTGTGATCCAGGTAAATCAATCAAATGATGACCGAATTAGTTAACACACCTCTTTGATTGATTTCAACGTAAATACAAATAACGTTTACCTAATGAATTGTATTGTAATTCATTCACCACTGCGGAAATCTTGAGTGGGATTAGTTGTCGTTGTCATACCCTCTTTCTTTGCTTGTATTTTACATGTAAGACACAGTTGCCTGACGCAATATTTTTCTCTCAAATGGGCATTGTCACGATTTGGGTCAAATTTTATTTTTCTAATTTTATTGTTTACAATACATTAGTAATGCATATCAAGTGATCAACCAAGATTTGAGCGTCAGTCGTAGAGTTATAAGCAAGATACCGAGCTCACAATTCTTTGTTATGTTTACAAGACTCGAGTCATATTTTTGTCTACATTGGTTAAATATACCGGTAAAATTTCTTTCCAAAGGTGATTTTTTTTTTTATCTTTTAATTTGTTAAGAGCATAAATAAACAGTTCCTAGCAATTGTCACATTTATTTTAGGTCTAAACCTGGAATTTTCTTGTCAACCTTGTAAAATGTAAACAAATACATGACCTGGGCTTATAAATGGACGACTGACACTCAAATTTTGGTTGACTATTAGAAATGTCCTACTAAAGCATTGTAAAGTTTAAAAACAAAAAAAATACATGTAAATTTTGACCAAAATCGTGACCTTGCCCCTTTAATAAAATAGCATTCCAGAACATATTTTTGTATTTTGTCATCAAGAAAAAACTAGAAAAAGTCAGGTGCATCTGAAAAAAAAAAATGGTCTTTAACAAAATCCAGATTGAATCATGGTAGTGAAATTGACGTCGGTGTGAGGAAAATGTTAGATAAAGTGAAGTTTTTTTTTTCTGTCGTATTCATTTGCAAATAAATATTTTTAATTTATTTTTCCTAAAGGATTTTTAAGATTCTTTTGTTCACTATGTAAATCATGATACTCTATACTAAAATTGATTCACACTCACTTTTAAAAATTTGGTTAGTACATGTAGATATGAGTACGATATTCTACGGTTTCAGGGTCGGCGAATTTCGTGGGGAGGCGGTACTGGCGGAACAACGACCCCGCCCTAGTGTTGATCTACGACTCCCAGGGGCTGATAGCCGGCATACAGACAGGGGTAAGGGTCATACTGTATAACGGGGCCTCGAGAGGGCTAGATATATGATCGTCGCCATTCTTAGATCTTATCAATCTACAGGCATGTTCACGAAGCTATCTTAGGACTAAGGTGCGTCCTAAGTACATCTTAGGATACATGTACGTCTTAGTCTTAAGTCTGTTTCTCGAAGCTCTCCTAACTTTAGGAAACGCCATAACTTTTTCCCAACTGTAATGCCCCAGTCACACATTCACGGATCAACTCCACGGTTCTACTACGGAATATTTTCCACGGTTGACACCGGAAAATCTAATTATCGTTAATGCCCCAGTCACACATTCACGGATCAACTCCACGGTTCTACTACGGAATATTTTTCACGGTTGACACCGGAAAATCTAATGATCGTTAATTGATACGGAGTTAGTACGGATGCACTACGGAATGGATACAAATTGATACACACGAATTTCTACGGATTTATACGGAGTTAAAACGGACTTCTATGTTCTTAAACGGTTTAGTAAGTTTTACTAAGGAAGTACTACCATGGTTTCATCCGTAGTGGAATTTTGAACATGTTCAAAAATTGTCGCAGCTATACAAGTATTGCTACGTTTGGATACGATAACAGACGGAAAAGCCACGGGTCAATACATATCGCCACGAATGATGCCGGATCGCTTCCGTAGCTAATCCGGCATTTAATCCGTGAATGTGTGACTGGGGCATAAGACATCACTTACCTTGTCCTAAGACCATCCTAAGGCTGTAAAATCACGTTTTTGGGGATATTGGGACTGTTGTGAAGCTTTTTCTTAAGACCGGTAGAATAAAGCAATATTTTCTACAGTTCCGGCATTTCCGACAAACCTCAAATTCCCAATCCGGGAGGGGGTAGGGTCATAGTCATTTATTCTATCATGTATGTTCATTTGAACAAAATTATGTGGAGAGGGACCCCGAACTCTCACCCCCTTCCCCGTTACTACAAGCCTGCCTGGAAGCTGACAAATTAAGCAATTTTTTTCGCAAATACTGTTTGGCGAATGAAAATTATTAACTTATTTTTGATATCTACATTGTACACCAAGTGAGTTACATGCATTGTTTTGATTACTTTTGGAAATTATTCAAATGTCAAATTGGCAGTGGTGTTATTAGCCAATTCTTTTATATGGATGAGGATCTTTCGGCTTGCAATGTCCCTCTGTGCCAACAATGAATTTGCCCCAAAATGGTAACTGCCATTGTTTTATTCTAAAGCTTCGTGACGAATTTTTGTGAAACGTTCAGGTGAAATGTATGAGAGGTTTTGAAAATTTGTCGATGGCTTAAAAGTAAATTTACATCGGTTTATATAAGCCATGCGTGATCATTCTTAATTTTTATAACTTCATTTTGAAAAAATAATATTCAAAAAATTGGTAATGTTGAATAAACTGTATTTATGTATTTTCGAGATATATTACAACTTATTTCTTATTTAACATGTTCGTGTATTCCATATATTGCAGATTAAAGGGAAATTGGTTGTGTTTGTACGTGTGTGTTTCAACATGTAACGTTAATTAAATTCTATGAAAAGCGCGTGTTTATGCATTGCATGTGCTTGAATGACAAGATTATCAAATGTTAATTTACACTCAAAGAATGCACACGTGTTGTTTAAAACATTATTCGCTTGTAAGCCAATTCTGTCCTGATACATATTTTCTTTTTAAAAATAGCAGTCATTTGGATTTCGGGGGGGGGGGGGGGGTGTTTTTTTTTTTTTTTTGTTTTGTTTTTGTTTCCTTTTTTTCTCACTTTGGTTTTTTTAAACTAAATTGGACACTAATGTATATTTGGGTAAATGTAAATTTGTAAAAATGTATACATTAAAATTACTGGTTTTAGGCCTATCGTGTTAACTACCGATACGTACCATTTTTTCTGGCAAAATGTTTAATGATTTATCCCTACACAAGTCTCTCAAATTCGATCTGTATGAATAAATGTGAAAAATAATAATGGTTGTAGAAGGTTAGGATATCCTAACTTAAGATGTTCCTAAGTTACCGTCGAGCTACATCTTAAGACGTGTCCTAAGTTGATCTTAGGATGTTCCTAACTTTTTTCCTAAGTCATATCTTAGGAACACATTTAGGTCATAACTTAGGAGAGTTTCGTGAACATGCCTGCTGGTCAAGAATAACAGCTTTGTGTAAAGATATATTGGAACAATTTTAAATTTCAAAGCTAAAATACATGGAAACTTTTCTTCACTAAATGAATGAAACCATCAAATTTAAAATGATAAGTCTTGGATATATCTGATGGGTAACTTCTTGACCACCCAGCCTCCTAACATATCAGACTTATTTTGTTTCCAATCCTCTTGTGTAATTACACAATAAAATATGTTCAAATCACTTGTTTTGTTTCAATTGTCTGTATCTTTTGTACGCAAGGTATTTATTATGTTTATGGCTAATTTAAATGATTTTTACTCACATGGTTCAAAGGTGGACAAATGTCCTTACCGATCGGTTGAATCAAGCGACCACCCGTGATTATAAGAACATTGGCACATGAACATTTTCTAACAGAGCCTAAAATCTTTATAAACTATATTTAAGGTGGAATAGTTAACACATTATCACAAAATGGCTGACCTCTGATCGAAACGACATTTCATTTATTAAAAGGATTTTATCGAGGCAACGTGTAAATTACTACATTGCCGAGTGGATAAAGTGTCGGGCTTGTGATCCGTACATCCAGAGTTCGAACCCCGCAGGGGCTTTTGTTGTTACTTACTGAATTGAATTTTTTAGATATTCATTTTTTATCCCCAAACTGCAAATTTTTCGCTTATTTGACATAAATGTCCTGTTTATTTATCATTATATCTTTCAAAATCAAATAATTTACCGTTAATTTGAGTGACTTTTTCCAGGTATGTTAGTCCACCTTAATAATATTGAATATCAACGTATGAGTTTAGGTGTTGTGAATATAAATCCGTGCAGACATTGTTAATCTTAAACTATGCTTTCAAAACAGTTGGTTTTCTTTCCTTAAAGAAGGGAAGGGGTTATTAAGTCTGTGTAAAGTAGGCACAGAATCTGCTCGATTCAGATCAGAGCAACAGTGTTATCGTTGATGCATCATAAAATACATTTTTTTTTTCAGATCCCGGATAACTTGCCCAATGGCTACCCTACCCGTAATTTGAAGCCCCGACCATTTGTTTTGGAGGGAAACCTTCTGTTCGTCACCGCATACTTCATGGAACCATGTAAGATTATGTCTATATTCTACTTTGTAAAATAGAGATATCATAACTCTATTGAAGACACATCTATTATCGTTTACATATAACTTAGAATATTTAAATAGTACATACATATTGTTCTTGATCTATTTATTCAGTAAACATTTAAGCATTTCTTGTTATCAGATTAAAAAGATCATTCTTAAAATCCCCGACACAGAGATTATCATTGTAAATCCGAAGGACTCATTGCATATTGTTCGTTAGATCATAATGTTTTATATGTTTATTATGTATATAAAATGTACACCAAAGAAGTACGTTCTATAACTGCATACCCGTAAATCCACCCTCTCCCCTGACATACACCTTTAATATTTTTTCCCGTTTTGACATACAGTGTCACGTGGATATTTTTCACAGCTCTTTCAATTCGACTTGAACTTGAGAAGTTTTAATACATGTAATATCATTATGCAGCAAAAATCTGTTCTTCCACGCGGACTGAGGCCCAGATGATATCAGAAGGGATAGGGTCTGGTCTGTACTTCCAGAACGGTCCTAACCCCCTCACTGACGCTGTACCCGTGCCGTCAGAGGAGTCTACAATACAACAGACGCTATGGGGGCAAGGAAAGTGTGTGCCCAGACTAGGTGGGTCAAGTTTAACGTACAGTATTACTTACCACCACCCCTTCCAAACACTGTACGCATTACATACGGAAAACAATGAAATGTTAATCAAATTGCTGTCAAAATATTGAAGAACTTAATTTGCTCAAAATGAATTTCATTTATCCAATTTTAAAATACTATAACTAGTTATCCCTTTTGAAAACCAAAAATTTGTTGTTTAAAACGTTATTGAAAAACAGTTCAGTATCAAAAGTTACTGACATTCTGACTCGGTTATTACATGTATATGTTGAGGCAAATTTTGTTTTAAATATTTCAACCTATTACTGTAACAGCAATTTGTAAGGATATATGAGTGCTTATGCTTCCTATGTATTTTAGTCATTGTGATATTACAGGACACCAGTACCAGTACAATGTACGTAAGGACATGTACTGTGAGGAGTTAGCCCCCTTACACCTGATGTACGATAGGGGCCACTTGGTGGCGTTTGCCTGGTTCTTTGTGTCAGACATACAGTCGCCCGTCTTCGAGAAAATTCCACAGACGATGTATTCGGTGAGTTTCGTTGATATGCTAATATATTTAGAAAATAAGGAATCATTCTTAAACTTTTAATGGGTGATCATTACACTCGGACACGTGATCAAACCCAATAAATCCCGAATGGCTTTATGATAGATTTGATCTCTTACCGACTATATAACAATCATCCCCATCCAAGTCGAAGAATTATTTCTGATTTTCTTTATTCATATTGACGTATTCAATTATTGAACGAATAACTAAAATTATTGATAATTTTATATCTTTTTTTATTTAAACCCTTGTGTCCAGATAGTGTGCACAATTTTGTTAAGTGTTTTACCGCTGTGTAAAGCAACTACCTAATACACCCGTTAATAAGCAATGTTCCAATGACATAATTATTGAAAAAAATCAACAGGAAATTTGACTTGTAGATGTAGAAAAAGACACTGGAAAATGTAAATATAAATACATAATCGTTACTTGCTCTCACTTGTGAGGTTTGTGACGACAGTGAGACATGTAGTCAACGTTTTTCTTACATTGAGTAACGTAAACAAAACCTACATTGTTCTCTTAGCTGTGATATCATTAATCGTTTTCTTTATTTTTCAACAGAGGATGTTCCAGACGGTCCCAGACTGTTTATATACCATGGGACAAGTGACGTCACTACACATATTTCTGACGGATCAATATAATGAAATCACATGCTCGGCGAAATAAACAAAAAAATATTCACTACTTTCTTTTAACTACTTTTTATAGTCATTTCATTTCTTCTTTAACAAAAAATACAAGTATCATATATAAATATGCAATGTATAATTAAATTTCTATTTTTTACTCTGAACCTTACCTTCTTTCTGTCCTCAATATTTGCAATTCGTTTATCATGAACTGAACAAAAAGAGGCTAACTGATTAAGGGGGACACGCGGGAAAATTAAGAAATAAAAGCATTGAAGTTTGCCTAATCAATAAAATACTTTCTTAGGTGACACAAAAAAAAGAACATGTAAGATCCTATAGCATTTTCTATAAATTTTAAGTTAACCATTAAACAACAGCTATATGAACAAGTCAACAGCGAAAATATATATAGGATCTCTCATGATTTGCGATGGTATATGGTTTTTATAACCAACGAGTTGTGTGTTTTTTATCCCCGAGCCCTCGCTAGGTGGTAAAAAACACATGAGTTGGATAAAAATCATATACCATCGCTAATCATGAGATATTATTTACCACGTCTTTTGTTTTAAACCTCAGGCTTTTCTGTAAAAATTACAGTTGTGAGCTACATAACACATTTACTGCAAGACGTCAACAACTTTACGCATGAAAAAAAGTTCTTTGATGATTAACAAACAAACATTTCATTATCGAACATATCTATAATATCAATTCAAGATAACTATACAACGCTTCACATTTACAACTACACACATTTCAACTGAATTATTTTTTTTAATTTTTCATTCTACGTCAATCAACAGCTTAGTCTACGTAATTTTTTATAAGGACGTCACATTGGGTAAGAATACACAGTATAATATCAAAATTTATTACATGAGTGATAACCACCGTATATTAAGCTAAATATGTGACATGAAGGAAAACCAAAAAACGATGTTAAAACTACATGTACATTTTTATCATAGCTGCTAGAATTAAAAGTGTCATTTAAAAAAGCAGTTTAAAATGACTGCGTATTTTTTTTTACGCCAACTGCTATAGTATGTCCCAAGTTTCCATTTTTGTATTTTATTAACGATTTAAACGAAAATACACTCTGCTCTTAAAAAGTGCTATTGAAATCGATTTGAGAGAAAATTTCCAAGATTGCAAGAGTTTTTCATTAAAACCTAGCTGCAGGTCTGTAGCTCCTAGTCTGAAAAAATTCAGATGGACGACCTGGTAGCTGCAATGCCACCCATTGAAAAAAAAAAAAACTGTGTATTTATTGCGTACAAAAACGAGCGCTAGTTTTTGACTGATTAACCTTATTTATATGCAAATTCTGTGAAAACAGTACCATTAAATTTGTCATGCAATTTACAACTAACATCGTCTCTTTACTTGCCTCTGATAGTCTTTTAACCACAATCACCAGCTTTCGTAAAGTGAAGTGGTGCATTTTGTTTGCATATAAAAATGGCGACTCTCGATCTCGATGTAATACTTGATTTTCCTATCGAGGTCGGTAGCGTGTTCCGGAGTCTGAGACAAGTAAATTGTAATTGCTGGTGCTGTTAATTTAACACAGTAAACAAGAGTCTAATGGTTTCTCTATCAAAAAAGTTATTTCGGCGGCATGAGAACAAACCCCCAAGTTTGCGAACACGTTAATCTCTCTTTTTTGTTGTTGGCATAATCCTTTGCTTTTTCTTTTTACGATTTAAACGTTACTTTAGAAACGTTTGCCAGTCCCATGCCAGTGGCATTTTGCACCCGCTTAAGATGCAGTTTTGTAAAAAAAAAAAAAAAAAAAAAAAAAAATACATAAATACTAAATGATAAAACACAGGCCAGAGCGTACATATAACTACTTTAAAATTTGTTTTTAAAAGTTTTCACTTGGCAGTGAAGATACGATAGATAAGGTTCTTGTGCTATACTCAATTAGACAATCCAATGAAACCGTAAACTCCAAGAGAGAGGCAAGTCATTTTTGGGGCATAGAAGTAAGGGAGAGAAGGAATGCTGACATGCAGTAGAAAAATGGTAAAAGTGAGAAATGCATATTTGTTCTCTTTATATACATTACACATGTACACTGTATATGATTATCAGTATTGTACACACTTACTATATCACAATAATATGATATTTACACACATATTGTTTTCATACTATAAATACAGTTTATTTACATCTTATATTGCATTTTCTTCACTTTACCTGTGAAGTATTCAGCCACAAAGAGGTTGTCTTTGGTGTCGACACATAAACCCCATGGACCGTGTAAATCACGGTTGTCAATGTAGCGGAGAAACTGTCCGTCCAGATCCAGGATGTGGATACGGTCGTTGTCGCAGTCTGCTGTCAGGATCCGACTCTTGCAGTCCGTTGTGATGCCGCTGGGACGAAATGATCCCTTGGTAGTAGAGGGAGGACCAGTGTAGGTAAATCGGCGTTTTCCAGTCTGATTAACCACCACTACTGCACGGGCGTCACGGTCTGACACACAGATATCTAAGTTCCTGTTTTCACTGATGTATTTAGTGCCACCAGATGAATACAGAGATCGTCCTTTGTCAAACTGAATAGTTTGTTTCTCTGTGAAGCCTGAGTAACGCACAACTTTTGATTGTTTATCTTCATCACTGTCCATGACAACCAGAAGGTCACCAGAGGAGGTACTACAGACACCGATAGGTTTCCACCCCTGTAATCTGATCACTGTTTGTATCATTTCATTCTTCATTATGTTCACAGTCCTATCATCGTAATCAGTATAAACTAGATCCCCACTCTTTGTCACTGCTATGTCCCCTGGGCTGTTTTCTGACTTAGTTTGAATGGACTTCATTAGGTCCCCACTGAGATTGAAGAGCTTCATCATGTTAGCAACACCATACGTCCAAACCTCTGTATCATTCAAACAGGCCGCACCCTCTAGACGTACATATCCTGTGTCTATAGCTATGAGGACCTGGGGTACATTCATCAGTGCCCGATCTGGGGGAGAGGACTCGGCTTCCTGGGGCGTCATCCTGTAGTCTTGTTCCTCTAAAGTAAAAATTGACACTGACATGGAACCAAACTGTTCAATCAGCTGATCTCTGTTGATTTCCAGAGGCCTAAAGTTTGGCAAGGACACTTTGAGTTTAGGAGGCAATCTTCTGAATTCAGCATTCCTGGATTTGTACTCAGATACAAGGCAGACATCTTTGGAGATCAGTAACATCCTTAAATCAGCAATGATCTGTGTGATTTCATCAATAGTGCGTGTGATTTCATCTTCGTGTTTGTTTAGGGCGACCAGGTTTTTGGATTCCATTTCCTTCACGTTAGATTTCAGGTTTGTGATGATGGTGTCTATTTCTCTGTGCCAGACTTCTCCTTGTTTGTTGATGATTGTTGTCAATTTCTGGGAGTTTTTACTCAGATCTGCTTTCTGCACTGGGATGTTAGATTCAATTTCTTGGTATTTAGGATAAATTAATTTTTCTAACTCTTGCAAATCTCTCTGTAATTCTTCCTTTTTGTCTTCAAAGTTTTGGAAAATATCAACGTGGTTATGTCCTAAGTGTTTTCCAGATGAAATGCATTGTGTGCAGATAGGAATGTCACACTGTTCACAATGAAGTTCACATTGTTTGGAGGGATGTTTCCTACACTTAGGATAATTCAGTGTTGTCCAGTATTGCTTAAGTGGCACTACTTTATGAAGTTTAGAAGAATCAGAGAAATGTTTCTCTACACAGTCTTTACACAGATGTATATGGCATACTTCACAGTACATGGTTGCCACAGAGTCCTGACACAGGGTGCAGCGAACAACATCTTGGAGACTGCATGTGGGGTCCATGGTCGGACAACCTCTCTTCTACTAAAGGAAAATAAAACGAAGAATACACAATGCAAATACACAAAAATTGAATAATAAATTCATATTTTGTGCATAGATTCAATTTTCTAAACTATTCTACTTACAAAATGCGTACATATTAAAAGTTTGCATGTGAAAATTTATGATAGTTCGTTTCAGAAATTTAATGTTCCCGACCGGTTGCTACCAATCTGTGCAAGAAATGACCTGATTAAATTAAACATGAAATGCAATTTGGAATGGGTGCAGTTCTGTGCATTTGCTGCATGCAGCATATAAACCGTCCAGAGTACAGGTTTGACACCTGTTTCATTTTCAGTAAACCTATAGTATGCACAATTAAGGTTACAGATATATACTTTGTTAGTATCTCCATGCAATACGTTGTGTACCTTAAAGACATCGCACTGTCTATGTTTCTATATAATATTTATCCTCTGATTATTATTTTATATTTGATTTATCTGACAAACAATTTCTGAACAACTATTATATTACCGTTACTTATCAGACTCTTTATATAGCCAAAAAAAAGCTATAACGTATATTGAAACATTTAACTATGCTACTGTGTCAGTCACTATCTTGAATATTTTTAAGGCTATTCAACTGTTGACTCAATGAGGTTCAACTCATTTGTAATTGATGACAATGACACCGTTGACCACATGATGCTTATTATAACTAGAATTACATTTAACATTAATTCATTTTACCTTATGAAATATCCAGGTCAATAAGAATTTCTTTAACTTACTCCTTGCCTATCCAATAATGCCCAGTTAATAATCCCTATTCAATATTCTTTGTTCATTCACCGATACACAGTTTAGATTCCCTATCTAAAGGTGTTTATTCCAAGGATTTATTCTTCCTGGTTTGTTGCTATCCGTGTGGGATCACGTCTTCAATATGTTTATTAGTGATTGTAATAAACAGCACTTTAAGTATTGAAATATATCGGCCATTCATTATAAGAATGCTTTAAATCTTAAACGACACACGTTATGGTGTCAGTTGTGTAATGTATTTATAGAAATGCGTATCACTAATGCATTATATCAATTTGGTTAAAACAAACTTAATGTAGTTCACATGTATACAAAGCAACGTTTTGTGTATATCGTGTTCATTAATGATTTTAATCCATTTAGTAGAAATTGTGGTCCACAATCAAAATTCATTATTTTTTAAAACTTGATTTTTGTTGAGTATTGTAAAGGGAGTTCAGCCAGTACTAGGAAGATGTGCATGTTATACCTTCAGCTAATAAAAAATGACGCTTTTTGGTGTTTTTATGACAACATCCTACCTGCATGAAAAACATTCAACAGCAAACGAAAATTAAGAGGGCGTAATGGTCAATTTTATACTTTTTTTTAATCTCCCCAAGAAGAATATCTTCGTATAAAGATAAAGGAAAACGTTCAAATATTAAAGCCTCACTTTAAGGAATTTTTCTTTCCAACATGATAGTTTATAGCTTTAAAACTATATGTAAAAAACTGATGGTTAGCTTATTGACCACCGAGGCGCCTTAAAGAATCCAGTGCATGCGTACCAGTGGCAATAAATAACGTTAAACTTCTGAAATTGTGAATGCATGGCATGCATAAGTGCGATCGATATTGGTGTACAGAACTTTTGATTTATTATTATTTAAAACCCCTTTCTATTTTAATTTAAATAGAAACTTACAATTACACGAAATTAATTTTTTTTTTCTGTCACGCTTGCTACCTTTATTTCAACACAGATCACTCAAGAAAGCATTTTGTTGTTCAAGTGATTGATATAAACTTAAACTTGTACCCGGAGTGTATGGACATAAGTGAACTACGGTTCAAAATACAGGTTACTGTAGTAAAATTTCACTCATTTATTCAACAGATCGGCGGTTTTTCTATGTAACATGCTTGATTAGCATTAAGGGCAATAATCCTTCTCACTTCAACTCATTCTATAGGAATTTAAAAAAAAAAAACTAAAAATAACGCAGGGGTGTTAAGGAAACATTCAAAATATAACCTGAATGAACATTTTGTATGACAAACATTTCAAACTATAAGCAAAATACTAACAAACTTTTTTATGATTTGTAATGTTTGTTTTAATGAGACACTAATGCTACATTGTTACTCTGAACCCTGTTAGCTTCGGGTTGATAATATTTTTGCAAAGCTCATAAAATCCGTCTACCGAGTACAGAATGTAACCCAATTATTCGTTCAGATTGAAATCCGATGTAAGTTAAGAAAATTAATGTATATCAAATTCATTTAATACATTCATTCAATGTTGAAAAAATGTATTTAAATCAGGAGTCAAATGTCAGTACAAATCAAAGTATGTTTAAAAATGATAGCTTTCAAATACATGCATATACAATTATATTGAATATATATACATATATGCATTTCAATATGACATATGTGATAATTATCAAACAAACCCTTACTTCACGTTCAGAAGAAAACACATGTATAAAATAGTAATTATCTTTTTTTAAACCTTTTTCATATCTCTAAACAACTTGATTCTTTTATTTCTTTTTGGAATCTGGACTACCTATGAACATTTATGTTAGTGTAGCTAAACAAACTGCTGAACTGTAAACAAACCAAAACTTTAAAATCACCAATAATTTTGAAATTTGTTAATTTTTTTTTATCAAGTAACGTTAATAATTAGATGTATAAAACTGTTTTTGGTGCTGCTGGCGTTTTTTCGCACAAAATACAAAATGTGCTCTGTGTTTTGTTTCTGCAAAGATGTTATCGTCTGTGCTTATATATACAAATTTATATATAGGCGTCTCCGAAACATTAAATGCATACTCAAGATTTGTTTGAATCTATGTTAAATTGCTTATTTTTAAAAAATAACTCCGGAACTAAGTGAAAAGATGAAATGTTTTCGTCGCGGTAGGAGTGGGGGTAGGTCGCTAATAAGCATTTGAAATTTTATATTCGATAACAAGTACCGAGATTCCTTGCAATAGACTATAGTCACGAGGCACAATTTTAACTGCGAAACTGAAAGGGTCAAATTAAATCACGGGTATAGATGTAAATGACAATAACATTCGCAGGGGTGTAACTATTTCTCGTGTATGACAGTCCACCAAATAAATGACTGGAAACTCGATGATCTCGTGATTGTAGTTCAAATTATTTGCCTGACATGTCACCTCAATGTTATTGATAATCAAATAATCGTATGTTGAGTTTCCTGGTGATTTTACTTTTGCTTTCATTGGCTTTCTTTGCATTTAATGCATCTTCAGCCGTTTCTGCAAAATGGCCTTAAAACCTCTACATAAAAAGATTTCATCATAATTATTTAATGTTAATTTTAATATATATAAAATCATCAGGAATGTATTAAACAAATTATGATGATATTCCATAACCTGGTTAATTGAGAGTATGCTATTTAAGGATAATAATACTTTTATGCATGCATTATATGGCATATTTTTTCAGGTTCAAAATTTGAAAATTAGGTCTACTTTACTTTATTTTATCACTTATGTAAATGATTGTGTAAATTGCTTAGCTGCACATTATTCATCTGAATTGAATTACACAGCTTCTTGATAAACTGTAAAATAAAAATACTTCGTTCAAATCGAAATGTTCAGTATTAAAAGCCTGAATACTCCTCTCAACTTTATATATATATGAATTACACAGCTTCTTGATAAACTGTAAAATAAAAATACTTCGTTCAAATCGAAATGTTCAGTATTAAAAGCCTGAATACTCCTCTCAACTTTATATATATATGTAGCTGACATCAAGCTTAAGTTCGGCGAGCTTGTCACTTAATTCCTTTGAGGGCACCAATTGATCTCGTTTTTAATGCGGATAATTGCTTGTATGTTGGGTCAATTTTGCCTGCGCCTGCATGGTCTTGCTTAGCTCTCATTTTATGAACTTTATGCACTTCAGAAGATTAAGCATCCTAACAAAGAGAAAGAAAATATTAATAGAAATTTTCTGTTTTATTTATGTAATTGATTGATTCCTAGTTCTTTTCAAAAATAAAAAGAAATTTATGCAACCAAATAAATAATATATTATTATAATATCAATGTGTGATTTTCATGTTTAGTTTATATAGCCGTTACTTGGACATGTAATGAACGCGACTACAGCTCAAATCTACACTAGTACTATGCTAACAGCTGCAACGTATTCACTATAACACAACAGTCGAATGAGTGCACTGAGATAACATTACCCATACAATAAGAAAGTAAATGCCATTTTATCCATTCCATTTTGGTATGACTTTTCTACTTGTGTCATTTCAATTTGACAACTGCACAAAATATAAACAACACCCATATCCTTTACTAAATGACATCAAAGACTCACGGATTTGTTGATGGGACAGAGTTATCAAGAGACACGAATGTTCTGACTGAACAATTAGTGACAATGTCGTGCATTTTATGTGAACATGTTGTATGTGGTTATCTATTTTATCTACATGGACAGTTTAGAGTGCTCGTATTTCAAATCATACAGAAACATCTCAGTAATAGATTGCTACAAATTTCGTTCATGTCTGGAGAGAGAGAGAGAGAGAGAGAGAGAGAGAGAGAGAGAGAGAGAGAGCGAGCCAAAGGATGTAGAGGGTGTCCCAGAATATCTGATACTATGTGAAATTCATATAAATTAAATGATGTGCGGCCAAAACTTGTAAATTGTGACTCAAATGAAAAGTGAAATAGTTTAATTCTATTTCAACACTAAAGTTTATGAGAAAAACGTGTCTTTCATTGAATACTGATGTCACAAAATTGCATCATATTTCTTTGGTTGAATTGAATTTTATTCAAGATGAATCAGACGAGAGCAGGCACATTCCGTTTAAAAGCTGTATTTTCAACTACAGACTCCAGATGTATTTGTTCGATTTATGAAATAAGAATACCCTGGAGAAAAACAACTCAGCAAGCAACAGATTCTTTTAGTGAGAAGATTTGAGAAAATGGGATCCGTACAGTGGTTGTTGTATGGAATTATACTCATCCAATTGACGTTGTCATTGATAAAAAAGGACGTCATTTGTACGCATCCTCTTTTTTGATGTGTTTTTTTTTTTTTAAACAATGCTCAATTTGTCAAAAACTTATGAATGTTTGTGAAATTAGTTGAGTAAAAATTTACATCATATACAATTATGAAAATGCCTTTGATTCTTTGTTAGATAAATTTAATTAAGTTATTTAAAGAGTAAACGGTATCAGATAAATTCTGGGACATCCTGTAGAATACACACTTTTTACAAGATGTTAATACGTGTGCAACTAAAATATTGTAAAATTTATAGATTTATAAGACGAGATATCGGTGACTTTTTCACATGTTAATTGGTGTACATATGTGTATTATGTAAAGTTAAGATATAAAATAAAAACCATAGTATTGCAAATGAGGTAAAGGTAACACACTTGTTCTATATTTTTATTTGTCTGTACAAATATTCCATTTTAAGTAACGACGATTATCGTAGATAGCCGAAAACTCATAAATATATTTCATAAAAAAAAATTACAAGGTCTTATTGACAATACTGGACATGATTTAATAGATATAATTATCGTGCATTTATTTACAGCAAATTTTAAACTCAATAATGTGTTTCTTGCAACCAAAACAGATTTTGCATTTTTTCATAAAAACTACAAAAAAATCTTATAAACTAACACTTGTTTTCCCTCGAACTGAAATGTCACACTTTCATTGGTTTAAACATAGCACGTGACTGCCTCATATCTCTCTAAGTTTGTTTGGTGAGAATTAATATTCGGCAATATGGCCGTCATTGACTGATACTTCGGTTACTCATTTTTACATTTTATATTATTTTATACATAAACCGCATGTCGTAAGTTCTTAAAATATTTGGAGCAGTTGTCCTTTGAATATTGACGTCACATTGTTGTGTCTGGAGCAGAACAAAATAGCGGCGTCGAGATTTGCTCAAATCTCTGCAGAGGAAAGCAAGAATACGTTTAAAATTGAATAGCAACAAAACATTGTAAGTGAATATTGGTGAAGCGAAGATTTTCAAAGAATATTTGAAAGGTAAGATTGGGAATTTTGAAGCGTTTAAATCAGTTAAGATGTTAGGCAACTTGTATACATGGGTTTGCGTAGATCATCGCATTTTGTGAATAAATGTGTCACTTAATAGTCCTCGGGAAAACAAAATACTTATTAGGTTTTTTACTGACTGACTACAGAAATATATCGGGTTGATCAATCTCATAGATGGCGAGGCGAAACCTAATAATTAAAAATATCCTTCTTTGAACAACGAACTTGTAATGTATTAGACAACAAGATACTAAGATGGCGACTTTATTCATCAACACGTGTTCGGATCCCGAACCCGATCAGTTAATATGCACATATATAACATCTTTCTTCTCTTATAAAATAAAAAAAAAACATACTACAATGGCACATATTTGTGTGATATTACAGATTAAATTGACAATTATATTTACTTAGTTAGATTGTCCTTTCACATTCAAATCACAAATCTAACTTTTTGGGTGGAACAACACATCTCCCTGATCTAGTGGTGTTTGGCTTCGGAGTAATGCTAGTAGAGGCTTGTTGAGTGGCGTCCGAGTTTTCAGTTCTGTTAGTGGTAGCTTGAGTTAAACTGGTAGTTCTTGTGAACTTTCTTTGGGCGGACTTTCGGCATGAAGCTTTCCATCATCCGGTTGGTCATCAATTGTTTCATTTGCTTTGTGTGTCGAGGATTTAAGGTGTTTCCGATTTCGACGCAACTGTCGATTTCCAACTTGCATCATACATGATCGCGGCGCTTCATGATGACGTACAATCACTCCAGTGATCCATTCCCTCTCTCCCTGCTGTGGCATGATTCGTACCGGGTCGGTTAGATAGAGCGGCAACAGCTCCTTGTTGTTGCATTTGTTGCTGAAACTGGCTTTCTGCTTGTCCTTGACTACTTTCAAGATTTTGGCTCTTTGGTCGCAGAATATCCGATGCTCAGGTAATGTATTGCGTGGCCTCCTTCCCGTGAGAAATTTTGATGGAGATAAATTCACTTCCTCTGGTGGTGTCGTCCTATAATCAAGAAGAGCAAGCTGTTTATCTACTGACTTTCTCCATAGACGCTTTACAGTTTGGACTGCGCGCTCCGCTCCTTTTGAGCTTTTAAAGTGTGGACTAGAAGTAACATGTTTGATGTCCAATTCATTGCAGAAATTTCGCAATTCATATGAACTGAATTGTGGTCCGTTATTAGATCTGATCTTCTTCGGAATTCCATGGGTTCCAAATATACATTTCAAAGTTCAATGGTAGAAAATGATGACTGAGACTGTAGCTCCACACAATCAATATACTTAGAAAAATAGTCCACTACCACTAGGTACTTCTTTGACTCAAAGTCGAATAAGTCACACCCCACTACAGCATACGGTAGGTCTGGTCCTGGTGTTGGTTTTAAGGATTCTGGTGGTTGCGTGTTCTGGAACGTGGCACACTTCTCACAGTCTTTAACAAGCTGCTCGATCTGAGAGTTCATTCCAGGCCAGTACATCACTTTGCGGGCACGCTGCTTACATTTTAGAATTCCGAGGTGAGACTTGTGTATCAGACTGAGCATATGTGATCGAAGAGTAGGTGGAATCACTATGCGCATGCCTTTAAATATTACCCCATCCATTACAGAAAGTTCACTACGAGATGTCCAGTAGTCCCGCACACTGACTGGAGTTCATTCTTTGTGTCAGGCCAACCATTTATGATAACAGTGTATAAACCTTGTAGCTCATTAAGGTAGCAAGGGAAAGTTTCGGATAAAGTACCCGTCAATATTTTTGTAAAATTGAGAGTTGCTGTACTTGAAGGCTTATGAGCGTTTCTAAAATTCATGAAATGATTTTTAATGATTATCATTAGTTAGACGAATGTCTCTTGTTGAAATTGATATGCAATATGTAGGCCCCACATGTTAGGTACATGAGAATCAGAAGTAAAATGCGAAACCTGCGGCTATGACTGTTGTGTTAACTTTACACAGTGAAGTTGCAAGTTCCAGACGGGAGGTAAAATAACACGAAAAGTAGGTGGATGGGACATTGTAAACTATACACCGGTAAGTTTCTGACATGTGATCGTGCAACATGCACACGGTACGGAAGGTCAACCCTTTGCAGGGAATTAGCTGGGGGAGGTCTAAAAAGCTGAAAAATCATGAAAAATTAGCAAAAAATGAAAGGGTCAAAATCTCATAAAAACCAGTTTGTAGAAAATTTTACAGGTTTTGACTAGTAATTTTCTTCAGAAATTGGTGATTGGCCTTAAGAAGGCCTTAAGAAAGAACTGAGGAAATTCTAGTTACAGAGTTCCGAAGACACACATCCCCTGGCTACAATGAATTGTATCAAAAAACTGTCCCGTGCCACCTAAGAGTGGGCTCTCTAATATCTTCTTGTCTCTCCCTGCTGTCAGATAATAAGTCGAAAGCTTTTACATCAGCTACCTCGAGGTCTGGTTCATTGTTCGGTAAGTAAGCTCTGGACAACGCATCCGCTGCTGCCATATCCTTGCCTTTCCGACATCTAATGGTAAATTCATACCATTGTAGCTTGAGTAACATTTTCTGAAGTCTCATAGGCACGGACAAAATGGGCTTTTTGAAAATCTGCTCTAGTGGTTTGTGGTCATTGTAGACAGTGACTGGCTTGCCAAATATGTAGCAATGAAACTTGGATGCTCCATGTACAACTGAGAGCATTTCTTTTTCAATTTGAGCGTATCGTTTTTCTGTTTCTGTGAGCGCTCGAGACGAGTACGCAATGGCACGGCCTTCCTGCATGAGGATTGCCCCTAGTCCATCTTTTGAGGCATCGCATTGTATTTCTGTTGGCTTGCTTACATCGAAGAGGTCAAGGACTGGAGCAGTCGTACAAGCGGTTTTGAGTCTGTCGAAACTCTCTTGGTGTGTTTTATCCCATTGGAATGGAATGTCGGCTTTGAGAAGTTGTCTAAGAGGCGCATATATTTCACTCATATTAAGAGTAAATTTGCAAAGGTATTGCACCAGCCTTTAAACTTTCCACACAACATCCTTGTTCGTGGGTGCTGGCATGTTGCACACTGCTTTAATTTTTTCAGGATCGGGACTGATGCCTTCGGAATTGACGATATGTCCTATGTAAGGTATTGATGTCTTGCGAACTCTGCATTTATCAAAGTTGAGGCGCAGATTGAATTTGGTCGCTCTCTTGATTACTGCTTCAAGGATGTGGTCATGGTGTTCCCGATCCCGGTCTGCGATCAGAATATCATCCATGATTGCGAATGCTTACTCAATTCCTTCTAGCATTCGAACCATAATGCGTTGGTAAATCTCTGGGGCTGACTTTATGCCAAATGGGAGCCTAAACCAACGGAAACGACCAATTGGGGTGTTGAAAGTCATTAGGTATGAAGATTCATTGTCAAGTTTAATTTGCATATACCCAGATATGGCGTCAAGAACTGAAAATAATTTTGCACCAGGAATAGAGGATGACACTTCCTCTACTGTCTTCATGGGGTGGTGTTCTCTTTTAATGACCTCATTAAGATCTTTAGGGTCAATACAAATTCTCACTTTGTTGTTCCTAAGGCTCACAACCATCGAGCTTACCCATTCGGTAGGTTCTTCAACGGGTACAATGTATCTATCCGATTCCATTTCTCTCAGCTTTTTGATGATTCGTGGCTTTAAAGATGCTGGCTGACGGCGCACTGGGTGAATCACACCTTTTGCATGTTCATCAATTTTAATGCTGTGTTCTCCTGGGAGAGTTCCTGTGGTACGGATTAGATCTGGGAAGTCACTAAACTGTCCTAACTGCACCGAATCACATTCAACAGTGTCCACACGCATAATGAGGTTAAGCTTTTCAGCTGTAGAATAGTTATGATGTTTTCCTACGAAACGTTTATTACTTTAAACTTGGTTGTAATAGGTGTATCACCAATATGACTAGTGAGTGGTAAGTCGACGCAGAATTCAGGACGAATTTCGTGGTTTGTGAATGAACGCCGTATCTTCTGTGATTTCTGTTCATTGCCAGGTAAGTCTGCTTTCATGTACTGTGACTTGAAGATTACGTTACATTTAGCTCCAGTGTCTATACGGAATTCTAGAAGTCTGTCATGAACATACAGTGTAATGAGCTATTTATCTGACTTACGATTGTCCGATCTGTCATCACTGGTAGAAAGAATATCTATTATGGCTTCTTCATCACAGCCATCCGAATTGGATAAGTCCTCTGGTTCCAATGAGTACATCTAAGCCCGATTACGCTTCATACAGACTGATCTCCAATGGTCTGGTTTCTTACGATAGTTACAAGTGGTACCGACTGCTGGACATTTGCTGTGGTTGGCATCAAATCCACAACGTGTACAAGTGTTTCTTACTTGTTCAGTCTTCTGCTTCATTTTACTGTCATGTTTCCTTGTTTCTGACTTCTTCTGTTTAACTCCAAGTTTGGAAATTGGTATTTCGACGGATCCTCGGATTAATTTCAGTTGTGATTGAAACATTTCATACTGGCGCCCTATATCTAGAGTTTTGGGAAGATTTAAGCCCTGTCCTTAATCAAGTAGTCGTTCTTGTACTTTCTTATGCGCCACTCCTGCGATAATTGCATCAATTAAAATGTCATCGGTGTCAGCATACTCACAGTCCATGAGGATTAAACGTGTCTTTGACAAAGTTATCAAAGGATTCGCCTTCTTTCTGTTCACGCTGCATGACTTTGAATCGCGCGGCCCTCTTGTTTTTTCTCGGTCTGACATGCACATCGAACTTGTCCAATATTTTCTTGGGATCATCTTCCTCACCTTCATCCCAATCGAATGTTTTATATATCTTACGACCATGCTTTCCTATCCAAATACCTAACCATCCGGCCTTGTCCTTTTTGTCTGCTTTACACAAAGGTCCCTTGAAAACGAAGTCCACTTGTTGTCTGAACCGCAGTAGGTTTCAGGGTGGGACCAGTCCATGGAGGGTTGATCTAACGAAAAGGACATGACGACTTAAGGTGGCTCTATACACCACTTTTTGATGACGCAGTACGCAAAAAAAGTACTGGCTGATTTTAACTGGGGCGAATTGTATGGGAACCGCTCTTTAGAAAAAGGAGGACAGAGAAAGTATTATTTGATCTGAATCTTAAGAACGTTTTTTAAAGGCGCGATTTTAAAATAAGATAAAAGAACGAATTAACATTGAAAAAACCCCAGAAGCGTGATAGAAGCGGTAACCCCGCCCCTTTCAATATTCTACATGGATTAATTGAATGACGAAGCGGAAGATGCTGATGGACAGTGACTTTGATTATATCGATAATGAGCACTGTTATTATAATAGTAAAGGTATGACAAACATATAATAAATAGTGGTGTTATTGTGTTTTAAACAAATTATTTGGATTTTTTTACCATACTATACGTACCATAACGGTTCATTAACACACCATATGAAGCGAATATATTTACTTATATAGGTCTACAATGAAATATGTAAGTATTTATCATTCCAAAACAATAGTTAGGAAATTTTCTTCAACTCAGAAATTGATAAGTCCCCAAGGTTGTTGGGTCTTGGGACTTAGGAAAGATAACTCTTACCTGAGGAACTTTCATACCAAATAAAATTTTATTTTTTTTTCTGTTTATTTGTAATGATTTTCATTCAATTGTTTATGTCATATTTATTAAAATACATTTTCTTATAACATCAAGCAGCTTTTTCAGATGATTTTTCAACAGAGTAAGAAGATATGAAAATTATATGTTTTGGGGAAATACCCCAAAAATTTGCAATAAAAATATTTTTGAATGTTATGAAGTGTTATATTTTTTTATGTGTCTGAAGGAAATATCCATCATTTGACAAACAATTTTCTTTCAATTTGTTATTAGTTAACTTTTTAAAAATTATTTTGCAAAAACACGAAAAAACATTAAAAAATTCTTTAAAAATACCTATAGTATCACTATCATCATTTTAATATTTGATAAGTATATGTTTTGTGGTCTTCTATTGAAAACTGGAATAAACTGTGGGTGTATAGAGCCACCTTAACTGACTGATGTTTGCTGACTCGTTCTAGAGGTTTCTTACAGACGGACGTGACTTAGTCCTCTTTCTGACACTATGTTATGTATTAGACAACAAGATACTAAGATGGCGACTTTATTCATCAACACGTGTTCGGATCCCGAACCCGATCAGTTAATATGCACATTATGTTTCAGAAATGATACTTCAACGATCCATGAAATAAAAAATTGGTGTAGCATTTCACTTTAATGTAGAGTTAATATTTTTTTTAAAAATATATGTCAAATTTAAAAATATTTATAAGAAAATGACAAAATATTCACCAGCTGATTCACAAAATGTAACGTACATTGAATGAAGTTTCCTCATCACAAAATCCACAAAATTATTTTTTATAAACTACACTCATAGACATGTAAAACATTTTCATCGTTTAATTTCCATACATTTACAGAACCCCATCAAGTTCAGTAAAACCCCAGAGAGGAAATCGTCTGAGAAAACTCGGATGTTAACACATCACTGAACTTACTACAACATATAAATAAATTCTAGAAGATACAAGTTCAAAGCTGTGTAAAATGGAATAGAATATACTTTATTTCGTACAAACACATTGTGTTTGTTGATTGGTGAAATACTCCAGTGACATCAATTTGTAATTCCAACATTAACAGAAAAGGAAATATTGACCATGAAGTAAAATGTACCTGAACAGCAATTTAACTATCAAAATAGATTGAAAATTATGTGACTACAGCAATTTTGAAGTTCTGCATGTAAATATAAGTCTACTTAGTACAAATAATACGGTATAGATATTTATATGAAAATGTACCACTCCTCTGTATAAGTACTTGGCCCAAGTCCCTTTGCATCTAGGTCCATTGCTATTTGAGAAGTAAGTGCCACACCTTGCTCACTCGGTAGATTTATAAATACAGAGTCATTAAGTGCCATTCAATACTCAATAGGCCAAATAAATTTTATCGGTAATAAAGCAAGTCATATACAATTACAGACACTGTTACAAATAGTTGTTACTTTACTACATATAACATACATATATATACATACAGAGTATCTACAAATATATATATATATATATATATATATATATATATATAT
>WFKH01010211.1:49982855-49997184 GCA_016163765.1 Magallana hongkongensis | reverse complement strand
ACCATGATTAAACTTCGAGAGATCAAGAGTTCGAGAGATCGAAAGTTTAAAAAAATCCGGAAATTTTTGTTCCTGTCATTTTGGTTCTAAAATTATACATGTAATAGTAGCCGGAAGTTTATATATATAACGTGGAAGGATTGTCTAACATGGTTTCATTCGTATTTTCTGCTTCATTACCTCAATTTAAACAATACAGAACTTAGTTGTGTGGTTATTATGTGGGTTTTCACTTTAAAAATCTTTTAAGTATAATAAGTTTTCTTTACCAGAGAATATTTTAAGTAAAGAGAAGTTAATCATATTTAGAGGTTAATTATACCGTAATTTTTACAAGGTGTTGAAATTCATAGATCAGTTTTAAATTACCTATCTACCCTTTGAAGGAAGCAATGGGTAGTGTCACTTACGTAATCAACCAATTAACACTACCAAGTAAGCCCCCAGGCGTTTTGTCGACCATCCAGGTAAGGTCCACGCGGAGCTATAATTATACGCTTGATCGGCCGCGGGTGTACACAGCAAAAGTACCACTTCGAGTTATCAAGAGTGAAAAACAATGAAATATGTATATAACGGGACCCAGGTTTTACTTCGAGAGATCAAGAACTTCGAGAGATCGGAGTTCGAGAGATCAAGAGGAAATTTGCTTAGTTATATAGAGAAAAAAATCGGGACCGTGATTTCACTTCGAGAGATCAAGAACTTCGAGAGATCGAAGTTCGAGCCATCGAGTGTCACCTGTATCTCTAAAAAAACTTGATTCTTTCATTTATTTTGGAATCTGGACTAGCTATGAACATTTATGTTTAATAGTGTAGTGGGGTGGGAGAAATAATGATGGACCAGACCAGGATTTAAACCCGGAACCCCTAAATTGCTAGTCAGGTGCTCTACCAAATGAGTTATCTGGTGCAACTATTCGAATCAATCACATTGGCAAAATATGCAACAAAGAGAGAAAGATAACTGTCAAAGTAAGTTATGAGGAAATAATCTTGAGTCCTTTTGTATCTAAACTTACTATTTCTCTTGTGTGACAGTCCACCAAGACAGCTGGAAACTCGATGATCTCGTGATTGTAATTCAAATTATTCTCCTGGCATGTCGCCTCAAAGTCGATGATAATCAAATAATCGTATGTTGAGTTTCCTGGTGGTTTTACTTTTGCTTTCATCAGCTTTCTTTGCTTATAATGCATCTTCAGCCGTTTCTGCAAAATGTCCTTGGAACCTCTACATAAAAAGATTTCACCATAATTATTTCATATTAATTAAAATAAAGGAAAATTCATTAAGAATGATCAATTAAAGGAATGATGAAGTTATTACGTAACCTGGTAAATTGAGATTCTGCTATTTAAAGATAATGATACATTTACATACATTTATGATATCGTATATAGCATATTTTTTCAAGTTCAAAATTTTTATAATATTATTACTGTATACAGTGTTATTATCAACCCGTGTAATTTCGGCCCTTCTACACTTGCAACCAGTTTCGCCCTGTCTTGAATTCGCCCTGACACAGTTTTGTTGAAAGAGAAATAATTTGAGACTTTTGGATTCGCCCAGTCTTAAATTCGCCCGTTGACAACGAGGGCGAAAGGGGCGAAAATAAAACGGGGGCAAATATTTCCTTGTATACAGTACTTTAGAAAACTCAATTTCATTACTTAGTGTAAATTTCCTGAAAATTACTCATCGAAAACTGCTAAACAATATCACTATTTACTTCCAGAAAAACTCAGTCCATATAATTAACTTTGCTTTGTTCAAATCACCATGTTCACCATTTAAAGCCTGAATACTCCTCTAGACTGTATGTATATATATTATTTATATATAATTATATGTACCTGACATCTAGCTTAAGTTCGGCAAGCTTGTCCCGTAGTTCCTTGGAGGACATCCGGTTGATCTCTCCATTGATGGCAGACAGTTTCTTGTACACAGGGTCAACTTCACCCCCGTGGTCTCGCTTGGCTCGCATTTTGTGAACTTTATGCACCTCAGAAGATTCAGCATCCTAACAAAGAGAAAGAAAAAAGTATCATGATTAAGAATAAAATGATATCATTGTTTGATTCCTAGCTCTTTTTAAAAAAAAAACAAGAAAAATTCACGTACCTGTAACCAGTTGAATAAATATCTTATATAAATCAGTATGGCAGAGCAATATTATTTAGTATATAAATATCTAACATATTTGTTGACATTCTCAATTATAATTATGTCTACTGGATAATGCTCATCTATACCAATGAGGAAAAAAAACAGGCAATGGCATGTTAAGAAATTCGAGATAAATTGCATATCAGCCTGTGTTTTTGTTGTTTGGTTAATCTGTTTCACAGACACATGTAGTCATCTGCAGAAGGTAAAGCACATATGGTCTGCCTCCTTCCAATGTGCAGGTAACATTGTCCCAGCAACCAATCAGTGATACACAGGTTTGACCAATTGTAAATTAAGTTAATATGGTCAGGAGGCAGGTATTGTTTAGCCACAGCTTTTAAAATTGAATGTGATGCAATTGGAAAATTCACATCAAAAAGGAATTTATGATTATTATATTATCCAATATTATGATATATCATGTATATTGAAACTACATTACATTATGCATAAAATATGAAATTAAATGTCATTATAAATAATTACCCATATACTGCCAATAACATATCAACCTTTTGGAATAATATTTAAATCTGTAAAGACAAGGTGATTTTTATAAAGGTCAATATTTTTCAGGTGTAGTAGTTATAGGGCTAATTGGACCATGGATATCGACCTGGGTAGCTCAGTGGCCAGAGCTCCTAACTAGAGTTGCAGGGCTTCTGGATTCAATATTCTCCGTCCAGCCATCGTGGCATCCGGTTCATTCGCCCTATCTATCTGTTCGCCTGAGTCTGTTCACCCTGAGTCTGTTCGCTCTAAATATCATTTGCTCTAAACTTTGTTTGCTCCACCTACACCTCGATCATAAACCACATCATTTTAGGATAAATATCTTTAAAATTACTTCCAATGTTTTATTACTTTATTTTTTCAAAAAGATGTAATTGGTCTTAATAAAGTTAGATTTTAATGCTGTAAATTATAGAAACTGTCTTGTTGATTTTTTTTAATGATTCGCTTGATGTTTTTAAACAATTACAGGGTTGTCTCTAAGACCCGGGAGGCGGGGAATTCCCCCGCCTATAATGCCTTAATTACCAAGCTATTATTGCATTTCAACACAATGTAGCTATAAGGAAGACCCCCAGACCCCCCCTTCTACTTTTTTATTTTTTCCTTCTTCTTCAATTTTTAGATATATAACTTGAGACATTAGTTCTGTTGGCCCATTTAGAAGGCGAGTAGCGGATAAGCACCTATTATATCTTAAGTTAAATGAATGTACATGTATTTACCTGAGCACAACACAATCCTTTGATCTCTAAATAATAGGGTGAACAACGTCAAGGGCGAACACATTTTAACTGATTATTGATTGAAATTCAGAGGCATGTGTATTAACATAAAACTGATCTTGCCCCTGGGTCTTTTCCAGTTATCAGAAAAGAATATTCGGAACTGTACAAAATTTTACACCTGTTAGGTAGGTTAAATAGGCATTTTCCAACAAACGAAACTAAGACAATCGACCATGCTAATGCTATTGGTCGATTGTGTCCAATCTTATAATGACTGCATGAGTCTTGATGACACTACAGACAGTCTCATCAGACCTCTTGTCTGAAGAATAACAAATCAAATACAAACAAACCTTTTCACCAGAAGCCATGTTAGCTCCATCAGAATTTTCAACTGTTGACATAGCTCAGAATTTCGTCAGGAATATTAGAATGACTGAATGCTGAATGAGTATTTTTATTTATCAACAGAAGACAATTTCCTCTCGTCGCTTAGATCACTTTAAAAAAAAATATATTACTCACTCACAGAACGCTGATTTAAACATGTCAAATCAAACCTAAACTATTAGTTCAATATCCATAATTTTCTTGTCTTGAAGCTTAAAATGTATTAGGTTTGGAATATACTTTTTAATTGCTGTTATGATTATGTATTTTGTAAGGATATAAGCAAAATCATTTTTGTACTGGTTCGCTGTCCGAACTAAGGGGACTGTGTAATGACCTGATGTGTGTAATGTCCTGATTGACCTGATGTGATATATATTTTGCAAAATAAAACATTCAAGGAAATACAGCTAACATAATTATATCTTATGCTAATAATGATAATATTTTCTTTCTATTACAGTAAAATTTTTGATGTAATTATCCATCATTAAGATGTAATTTGATGAACATTATTTTCAAGTGTGTAATGACCTGATTTTTGTGTAATGACCTGATGAGGCTTTTTCCCGATTTACTAAAAAAAGATTGATGGAAATATTTTTTTGTAGCTTGATTTTTGAAAAACAACTTTATTATTTATTATATAAAATAGAAAATTTGCTATACTTTTTAAAAAGTTTTCATAAAATGGGGATTGAACATTTCTGCTGTGTAATGACCTGATGAAAAATGACCTGATGAGAGTGATATACATGTATATACATGACTTTTATAACAATTTTTATTTAGCAATCGATTAATATGTCTCTGTCCCTTTTTAAAAATCGTGATAATAAATTTATTAAAGATATCTTTCAAAAGTTAATATTTGAAAATTTTATATTTTTCTTAGAATACCCACTTATAATGTGACGTGCTTTGTAAATGACATGATGGAGATCATTGACTAAATGTTAGATTTTAAAAAAATGTGTGGTGTGTATAAATGTATCAACTGAATAGTTAATTATTCATACAATGTATTCTGTAATTTGTAGAAAATAATTTACTTGAATTTTTTTTTTTGAACATATTTAATTGATTAAACAAAAGGATCAGAAACATACGGAAGCGTATTAGGGCCGCAGCAGTATCTTTTATTAATTTGTTATAACAAATTAGTAATTTGTTATAACAGATTAGTAATTTGTTATAACAGATTAGTAATTTGTTATAACAGATTATTAGTTTGTTATAACAAAATAGTAATTTGTTATAACAAATTATCAATTTGTTATAACAAATTAGTAATTTGTTATAACAGATTAGTAATTTGTTATAACAGATTAATAATTTGTTATAACATATTAGTAATTTTTTATTACAGATTATCAATTTGTTATAACAAAATATTAATTTGGTCTAACAGATTAGTAATTTTTTCTTACAGATTATTAATTTGTTATAACAGATTAATAATTTGTTATAACAGATTAGTAATTTGTTCTTACAGATTATTAATTTGTTATAACAGATTAATAATTTGTTATAACAGATTAATAATTTGTTATAACAGATTAGTAATTTGCTATTACAGATTATCAATTTGTTATAACAAATTACCAATTTGATATAACAAATTAATAATTTGTTATAACAAGTTATCAATTTGTTATAACAAATTATTAATTTGTTTTTTACAAATTATTATTAGCATTAAAATATCATAGCACTGCATAGAAATTTCATAGCATTGCATTTTTATGCTATTCTTTGATAAACTAAAATGAAATGCTTTATGATGATATGATATGATATTACATGACATGGTATGCTTTGCTAGGTTATGATATGCTATGATGAATGAGAATCATATGATATGCTATAAGATTCCAATGCTATGCAATGTAATTTCAATGCTTTGTTATTTAAAGTTCATAGCATAGCATTGGAATTACATTATAATTATACCATTGGAATCTTATAGCATTTAATTTGAATCTCATTCATCGTAGCATAGCTTACCATATCATTAAGTGTTTCATTTCAATTTTAAATTTGCATAGCATAGGAATCTTACAGCTTTGCATTGGAATCTCATATCATTGCTTATCAATAAGAATCTCAAAGCATTACTTGTTATCTCATAGCACAGCATAGCAAAAGATTGTAATAGAGATATGCATTAAATGACGATCACTTCAAGCTATCTTTTACAACATAGCAAAGCATAAGATATAAATATCATAGCATAGAATTGGAATCTGATTACAAAACATTGAAATATCAAAGCATATCATTTGATTATCTTTCATCATATCATATCATATCTTATCAAATCATATAATTATAAAGCATTTTATTTCAATTTATCAACGAATAGCAAAAAAATGCAATGCTATGTGATTTCTATGCAATGCTATGAGATTTCTATGCTTAAGATAATCTGTTAAAACAAATTAATAATTTGTTAAAACAAATAAATAATTTGTTATAACAAATTGATAACTTGTTTTAACAAGTTAATAATTTGTTATAACAAATTAATAATCTGTTATATCAAATTACTAATTTGTTGTAACAAATTGATAATTTGTGATAACAAATTACTAATTTGTGATAACAAATTGATAATCTGTTATAACAAATACTAATCTGTTATAACAAATTAGTAATTTGTGATAACAAATTGATAATCTGTTATAACAAATTGATAATCTGTTATAACAAATTACTAATCTGTTATAACAAATTACTAATCTGTTATAACAAATTGATAATTTGTTATAACAAATTGATAATCTGTTATAACAAATTACTAATCTGTTATAACAAATTTATAATTTGTTAAAACAAATTGATAATCTGTTATAACAAATTAATAAAAAACACTGCTGCGGCCCTAATACGCTTCTGTAGTAACAAGTTCTATTCCATTCATCAACAACAGTATATAGTAGGAACAAACGAAGATTTATACAATTCCAAACGACATTTTGGTATAGAGTAATTCTGTGTATAGTTAGATACAGTAGCACGCTTGTTTGGAAAAATATCCATAATTACATAACTAGGTAAAATGTTTCAAAATTTAAGCTACACAGAATATTTTTTCTCAACTAGATAGTTCTAGTAAATGCTCTTTTTTAAAATACTTAATTGCAACCCATAATTTACAATTTTATTCACAGAAATCTATTCCAATCAAACATAAAAAATTTATTTCAAGATTAAGGTTGTCTTTGCATCAATTAGCAATAGAAACAGGTCGATATCATAACATTGAACGACATAGTAGAAATTGTTCTCTTTTATAATTCCTTTTTTCAATAAGATATTTCTCTAAGTCATTAATATAAAGTGAAAATAAAAATAGTGATAGATTTTCCCCTTGACGGACCCCGGCCGGCATTACAATTTAAAAATCAGATGACATGCCGTTCACAGTAATTTTTGATTTAATACCAGCATACATATTTTTATTAAAGATAAAACATTTGCCGGTGATGCCACTTGAAAAAAGTTTGTACCAGAGGCCATCTCTCCAAACAGTATTAAAGACCTGTTTGAAATCAATAAAAGCACATATGCAGTATAACTTTTTTTTTTTTTACAATTAATAAGTGTTTGAGTCAAAAAATGTAAAAGGCTGTACAGCTTAAAGTTAATAAAGAACTGAACTAAAAAAGTATACAATTTACAAACTTTGTAATTAGTTCACATGTCACAACAATCACAAGCTTATATATTTGCCAAATTACATAATTAATCACTTATCCCCATAGGTGGTAAACGAACAGAAGATATACACAACAAGGATATCTCTTTTGTTTGGATAAGCAACTAAACAAACACAGGATATCTAACCCCCCACCCCCCCCCCCCCCCCCCCATTTCATTACATTGTCGCGTGTACTATAAATTGATGCAAACACTTATACAGAGGTGTTTTGATATGCATGTGTACAATTATGATAACTGTTGTGCTCATTGTTAATATGTATAAAATTCATGTTTGTTTTGGGTTTTTTTTTAATCAGAGAGAGTTATACTATAGTAGACTTAAAACGCATATAGTTGTCATTGTGATGATCACTTCATAATTTATATCTACGATACCATTATAAATTTAATTATTTTTATTTATTCACATCAAAGGTGATTTACTGCAATGCACCAACAAAATGTATTATCTACAATGATACTTAATTTCATTTGTATCAAATACGGTTATAAGCGCTAACTAGACTCTTGTTGCTATAACAAAAAAAGGTCTTCCGTTCCTCATGTATTAATCTGTACAAAAACTCCATTTCTCTTGTAAAAAGAAAACGGATATAATATATACTGTAAACTAAAAAGAATAAATATGTGTTCATCAGGACATTACACGAAATATCAGGTCATTACACACTGTGGAATCAATAAATGTCTCATAAAAACCCTTTTTTTTAAAATAAATATATTGACAAAATAATAGTTTATAATGTAGAAAATATCACAAACGAATGGATTACAAAAGAAAATGTTGCTTAGAAAACATAAAATTATTTAATTTTGCAAAATATATCTCATCAGGTCAATCAGGACATTACACACATCAGGTCATTAGACAGTCCCGTCATCTCCCCGAACTAAGAGTGTTTAGGGATAATTTCAAAACTTGTTTTTTTTTTTTAAACCAGTTGTATATCTTTGAAAACAGATATATTTTAAATATAATATTCCTTATAAGAATATTTATAAATATATATACCTTGCTGCAATTTATTTTTATTGATTCTCCGCATATATTTTGTTTTCGAAGTGATCAAATTTTTACTCATTTCCAATTATATCCGCACCCGTTCGTATTTTCACTTTATGAATGTAACTGGCAAAAATGGTTCTCGAAAGCACAGTTGTCTGGTAAGTTTTTTGCCTTTTATTCCTCTATAACATGAAATCTTACAATGTTTTCAAAAAATACTTTATTTTAAGAAACTTCTCCACCAGATATGAACAATATAATATGCCATTTAAGTTTATGTTGCATGGAAAATTCAAGAAAGAATATATCTTTGATGTCGTGAGTAAGCTAATTTGAGAATTATAATAACATGATATCTGGTTGTATCTACGTCTTTATGGTAAAAATTCATGATGTCTTTTTGTAAAACCTGTTTCTGACTTTTAGGCGATTTAGACATATGCTTTCAATTTGTTTAGCTTCTTTTTTATAATGGTTATGTGGATCGAATTTCCTCTGTCAGAGAGAGTCAACAAAAACTTGAGGGTCCTTAGGCATAGCAGACGATAGCGAGTGCTTGTAAAAATTTCATATTCAAACAAAACATATTTTAGCAAGATCCTCATCTAAACATGCTAAAGGCCAGGTCCAGTACAGTCACTAGATTTTGCTATAAAGCTTGATTTACCTATATTAAGTACAATTATTTATCTTCTACTAAGCTCCGTATTTGCTTGCTTCCAATTCCAGCTACATATATACAACATGTAACTATGTAAAAAATGTAGCTTTACATTAGGCATGCACACTCTCACAACCTTTGTTCATTACATCTTTGCATATGTACATAACTTTATTTACCTATTTAATGTAGGTTTATTTATACTCTGTCCTAGTTTTTGCTTCCACAACTTTTTGCTTGATATTTTGATAACCATAAATACCTTTGTGCTCAAACCACATGCATTCATCCACTAATATAAAAAATTTCCAGATTATCTGTTTTGAAACGTCCCCTCTACTGCCTCAGCAGGGCCGTCACTCCCCTCAAATTTGAACCGAATATCGGACCCATTCCCAATGGCAAAAAGCCACAAATTTTCCCAATTTCAGGATAAAAATTCCCAAATGCATTATTTACAACTTGCGATTTGCGTGAGCTGTTTGCTTTTTGGTCAGTAGATTTGCCGTAATTGATTAAAGCTGGCTTAATTATATACTGAATGATCAAGTAATGGGGACGACACTGATGATTATTTTAATTAAAAGGTTCTCACAACTGGACTTAACCCCTGTGGTGACCTAACAAGCCCAACTAGCAGAGTCATCTTTTGGGTCGGTTTTACGGCACGGCTTTATTAGTGATGCATTTTAAAGTGCTCAGAAATTTACTAACGATGGTTATAAATTATTGTGATGACAGTAGCATTGGTTGATATCTTGTAATTAGATAATAAACCTTCCTAGTAAATGCTTACATGTAGATTACCAGGAAATCATTTAGCCTTCATAAACAGATCTTCTGCATTACGGCTGTAATTGGGTCACAGGAATTTACTAATACCCGTAAATACACAAGATGGCAGTAACATATTACACAGAATTTTGCTTATAAGATATTGCAAATATTTAATCTATGAAATGAAATATAATAATTCCTCATCTGACATCATATAGATTTGGTTCCTTTTTTCAAATTTGATTTTAATCTATTTTTTAGTTACTATTTTTGAAAAAAAATGTGGGTTTTTTAATCTATGTCTGTGGGTTACCTTGATTTAAAAAAATTGTAAATCAACATGTATCAATCATGTGAAAAAAATGAAGTCTTCTTATTTTCCTGACCACTGTAAAATTTAAAATCAAAAATTTAAATTTGTAAATCAACATGTATAAATAAAAATTTTAAAAATTTGAACTCTTCATAATTCTGAAAATTTCCCTATTTTTTGTGTCTTCTTTTTACTCTTGGTAGTTCCTGAGAACATCAATCTAATTAAAATTAGATGTTAGATCCGCTCGCTTACTCGCTACACAAATTGTGTAGCAAGTAAGCGAGCGGATCTAACATCTAATTATCTAAATTTAGCGAGTAAGCGAGCGGATCTAACATCTAATTTTAATTAGATTGTGAGAACATCATGTGAGCTGTAAAACTTTAATTTTAAGAAGTGAACAACAGATTGTGCTATTAAATACAGAAGTCATTTTGATGATATATTAAAGTATCTTAAATTTTCCCAATTTGACAAAAAATGTCGATAATTTTCCCAATGGAGAGGGACCCAGTCCCTGTACCAAAAAGTGCTGTGACAGCCCTGCTCAGGTTTCAATACACAACCCAAAATAGAAAGTCTACGGGGATTTTGCATTGCATCAGCCATTAAATAGCCCAGATGATAACGTTGAAAAATTGTGCGAGATATTTCGAGTGAGTTCCAAATGGTGAAAAGATGTAAACATTTTCCACTATAAATCTCTGTAAAAAATTTGTTTTCGTTCCTGTGAACGTTTATGAGTAAAAAAAATGTGTCAATGAAGATATCTTGGATATTTTTCCTTTTATTGATTTCAATTGTATTTCTTTCACAGGTATGTATGGTGTTCTGATGGGGCTACTTCGACCTTCGCACTTTCGCCTTTAGGGCAAAGATGCAAGAGTGCGAAGTTGCAAAGTCGAAATGTGAAGGCGAAAGAGTGAAGATGCGACGGTGAAGCGCAAAGATGCAAAGGCGCGATAATACTGACTATCGCACCTTCGCAACTTCGCACTCTCGCCTTCGCCTTTTTTATTGCATTCAGCAAGTCTCGGTCGATTACATTGAATTTGATGCAGGCATCGTACTCGCCCAAGGTTTGCCGATTAATCTCATATATTATCGGTATCATGCGCTAGGCCATCACGCTTACTATGAACGTTTATTAATTGTGTTTTGTGACTGGTATGCATGTGCTAGGCCATCGTGCTAGCAGCTTACTAAGAATGTTTATTTACTGTGTAATCATGGTAATGTGACATATATGTTTACCAGTGCTGGCTATGCCTAATCATTATATACCCCGGTACTCCACATAAAATGTAATGTCCGCCATAATGTGTACACATGCACTTTCAGACTGCTGTCTGTTTACCCGGTACCTTGAATCAATACTGTGGTTCAAACATTCTTATTTCATTATGCGACATTCCTTGCTCATGCATGGATCTAGACGGGGAGAGGGGGTCCGGACAAATTCTGAAAAATTTAATGTTATTAAGTTCACACAGTAAAGGGGGAGAGGGGGGTCCAGACCCCAGACCCCCTGGAAAATTTCATATTATTAATTCCGTATAGTAAAATTGCCTAAAATATGCCTCGGAAGCACCCCCCAACACCCCCCTGGCAAATACAATTGCAATTACAATTATAAACAACAACCATACGCATATTGAAAATACATACATTAGATGTCCATAGTGATACACATGTATGTGTGGTAATGAAAAACATGCTTCTTTTCAGAATTCTGTCGTTCCCTCATTTATCTTGCAAATCCGGGCTTCCATTGTTATTGCTACCTAGCTATATCTATTTTAATTAAAATACATTAGTTGAATGTAAAACTTTCGATGCAAGTCTTTTACTGCAAATGTTTTACATTTGGGAAGTTAGGATCAATTCAAGAGATCGTACTACGGTACATTAGTTTTATATTCATTATTCATATATAGTTTAAGTGAAAATATTATATCTGCTTACCTTTATCGATAATCCTTCACATATGTATGATCGTATGTTGCAGATGACATGACAAAAATGTATTGCCAATAGCAGGGAAACAGTATATTATTTAGATTTCACATTTTCCGTACAAAACAGCTGATAATCAATGTTAGTTGAAAGCTTTAACCATGACGAAAATTGACATATTTTTGAAGCGTTTTGGTGATTTCATTCCTATCTCATCTCCTTCGTTAGAAGAGTTCAATTTAACGGTGTATAGCTTTTTTGTACCAGACATAATTTTATCAATCCGGAACAAAATGGCTTTTGAAACGGATGTCAGACATGTTGTGACGATGTAGCCTTCCACCTTAAAAACTGCACTGGGTTGGTGATATAGGTTGACAGTTCCTTGCAACTTTTTGTCTGTTTTACATAAAAAGCAAAATTGCTTTTTAAGGACTTAGGTAGCTAAATAAACCTACTTCAGCAGGTCCAGCACAATCTCTTGATTTAGCTATATATAGCTTGAAAAAGCTATATATCTTTATTAAGCTATTCAGAATAGCTTGATTTAGCTATTTTGTCATACATTTTTCTTAAATGTGTAGTTTTTAGCTCACCGAGACGAAGTCAGGGGGAGCTTATGCTATACCCTCGGCGTCGGCGTCGGCGTCGGCGTCCGGACCTGGTTAAAGTTTTTGTTGCAGGTCCTGTATCTAAGTTATTACTTGTCCTCTCTTCACCAAACTTGCATGGATGATGCATCTAGACCTACTTAAGGACTTGAAAGACTTAGATGCTGAATCTAGGCCATAAATTTCAGATGCTAGAGGAGGTTAAGGGATTTGATGCAGGTTAAAGTTTTTGGTGCAGGTGCCCTTTGATAGCAATTTCCAAGTTATTACTGGTCCTAACTTTACCAAACTTGCATGGATGGTGTGTCTTATGATACTGATGCACCTGACAGGCTTGAATGCTGAATCTGAGCCATAGGTTTCGGATCCTGGAGGAGGTTAAGGTTTTTAGAGCTGGTTAAAGTTTTTGGAGCAGGTGCACTCTGATGATTATATCTAAGTTATTACTGGTCATAACTTCACCAAACTTGCATGGATGGTGCGTCTTATGATACTGATGCACCTGACAGCTTTGAATGCTGAATCTGAGCCATAGGTTTCGGATGCTGGAGGAGGTTAAGGTTTTTAGAGCTGGTTCAAGTTTTTGGAGCAGGTGCGCTCTGATGATTATATCTAAGTTATTACTGGTCCTAACTTCACCAAACTTGCATGGATGGTGCATCTTATGATACTGATGCACCTGACAGGCTTGAATGCTGAATCTGAGCCATAGGTTTCGGATGCTGGAGGAGGTTAAAGCTGCATGGTCCGATTTTTTTGGCTATCACAGTATCAAATAATTTTCCATACAAACCAATTATCTTAGAAAGTTACAAACTTTCGTCTAATTACACCAGCAGAATCGATCTCCTTTCAAAGTTAGAAACATTCAAAGTAAATAAAAATAATTTCTCTTTGGGCAAACAAAAAAACAAACCAAAATGCATTATGGGAATGTTTAGGAAAGGGAACCGTTTAGTTTCGTCCCCCGAATGTTTGGGTTTATTCAACCCGCATGTTATGCATCGATTGTAAACAAATCAAACTTCAGAAATAATAGTGAACAAAATGTACACATGTTTATTTTTGATTTGCCAGAACATTACTCAAATTTAGACTCTACTGAAAGCGATGTCAAAGGTGTAATTACAATCATCCCCGCCTCGATGCCAGGGGCGAATTTTGATATGAGGCGAAATAACGCGATACCACTTTTATGTCGTTTGTTTTGTAAAAGAAATTTTGTACGTTATTTTTTCATTGAAATATGGCTTGATTGAGCGGGAAAAGTACTGTTATGTCTATTATTATACAAATATTTAGCTTAACCATCGTTTAAAAGCGTACAGAAAATTTGATATAAAATCGGACCAAGCAGCTTTAAGGTTTTTAGAGCTGGTTCAAGTTTTTGGAGCAGGTGCCCTCTGATGATTATATTTTAGTTATTACTGGTCCTAACTTCACCAAACTTGCATGGATGGTGCGT
>WFKH01010211.1:49964857-49977272 GCA_016163765.1 Magallana hongkongensis | reverse complement strand
TAGTAGGTATGAGTTGTAATGAGTGTGTTATTTTACCCCACACAATATGTTGTTCGGGATATGCTTTTGAAGGGGCATGGTCACGATTTTGATCAGATTTTTTTCCCTGTTTTTTATTGTTTACTATAGCATGAAATGATTTATTTTTGATGTTGTCATGTCTAGAACTGTCAGTTAAGATGAAAAATTATCATAGAACGGTAATGACATAAAAAATAAATCATTTAATGTTGATATTTACGTAACCTTCATAACATAGATGAAATTAATGATTTTTATGCCCCCGCCATAAAATGGCTGGGGCATATAGTGTTACCCCGTTCAGTCATTCCGACCTGTCATTCCGTCATCATTCATTTTCCAATCATTATCTCAATAATCGTTGCACACATTCAACTCAAATTTGATACATGGATGTGTCTTATGAATATACAGGTTGAGTTCGAATTTTGGTTCCGGTCCAATGAATTTTGACAGAGTTATGCCTCACGAACTTAGAAAAAAATTAAAAATTCTCAGTTTCCGCTCTCTAACTTTTGAAGGGATGCATATATGAAGCTGATATTTCATATGTAGGTTATTTACAATTAAATGGCTATTGTTGTTCAGGTGAGTGATGTGGCCCATAGGCCTCTTGTTTAGTTAAGGTTATTTCGGATCACATGGTACACAATAAATGCACCCGAATAACTCCACATATACCTTGAATATTTTTCGTTAAATTGTTTTAGTTCATGCAATGCAATAATGATATTCTATGTAAGGTTCATTACAATCGAACGGGGGGGGGATTCGTGTTTCTGGTTTCTGGACATCCCTTTTCTATTTCTTCAAACCTAACAGTACATGCGATGCATAAAGGGTATTGTTAAAATGAAGACGGACAAAAAGATTGAGTGAAATAATGATTTCTTGATTATTATGATAAAGTAGTAATTTGTTCATGATAATTTTTTGTCAGTTTAGCTAATGGTTCAAGATAACCTGAAATTACCTGCAATATACTTGAGTGGTGGTGTCATATCTTTAAGATATGACTATTGTTGTTTAAGGTGTAAGGCTGATAGGAAGTGAATATCCCGATAGAGGTACTATAGAAGTCTTACATAACGGACGATGGGGAACAATATGTGATGACGAATTTGATAAATCAGACGGTGACGTCATTTGTAGGATGCTGGGATTTAACTACTCAAGGTAACTGAATTTAAATTGAAAATTACGAAGACCGACGAGTAATGAATGTATTAATGAATCTGAAAAAAATCCACACCAAATTGGTTATTTCTAAATATTTCTATGCCTATTGCAATTAATTGAAATCTTCAATGAATCGGTTAGGCAAAAAACAAAAGGAGACAAGCAAGAATATATCATTCAATAAAATCAAGTTTACAATCCATTCATTCACTCCCAGGAAGTATTTTCCAAATGCGTATTATGGATCCGGCATGGGGCCAATTTTGTTGGACAACCTGCGTTGCAGCGGCTCTGAAAATGACATTGCAGAATGCGGATCAAATGGATGGGGAAATAATGACTGTAGTCATGGAGAGGACGTTGGTGTACTTTGTGGTGAGTAAATATTTCATGCTATAAAGAATTAATATAATTAGTTATTAACAATTTTTTTTTAAAAATACCCTTTATATCGTTTATTGCCATGTTTTGTTTGCCACAATTGTACCAAATTGTAACTTTACTGGAAAAAAATATCTCAGAGATTTACATTATTTTAGTGTGCAAAAATATAAACTTATTTGTGTTTATAAATCTGGTTATGACTTTCGTTTGTCCAAAATATTGCAATGTCATGTGTTATTTATAATTTGATACAAAAAATGAAGCAAATATAATCAAACTGATCAGAGTAGAAATATTTTTTTCTACAAAAAAGGTTGTGTGAATTATCATTTATTTAAATGACAAAGGTTTGACTTGCATATCTGTGCATATGCATAAACATATATCGATAATGCGAAAAGGGGTAATAACAAAATCATATTTTATTCAATTCCAATACAGGAGTATAATGATCTCTCGTGATGATAATAAAATCATTGTTAAACGATGACCAAGAGAACGAACTGTGATATATATAGTACAAAACCACCAATTTATTGGCGTTCAAAGTTGAGAAATTGCTCACAAAGTTAAGATGTTTGGAAAAATCCCAAGCAACGCAAACAAGAGTTGACTAGCCAAATGAGGATTTTCAACATAAAAATTTGTACAAAATTGATACGAGTGTACTAGAAAAAATTATGACAGCATCTTAAATTATCTGATAATAAACAAATTGTCCCGTTATATGATGTTGAATACTTTCACATAAATTTATCTTTATAACCCAAGCAGGAAATAATTTTAGCTCACCTGAACCGAAGGTTCCAGTGAGCTCTCCGGATCACCTGTTGTCCGTCGTCCGTCCGTCTATGTGTAAACTTTTCACATTTTTTTTACTTCTTCTCCAGAACCGCTAAGTCAAATTAAACAAATGTTGATAGAGACCATCCTTATACAAGTGGGATTTGAAATTGAAAAAAAATAACTTGCATTTTTAAAAGGGAGATTATCACAAAACAGTAAAAATAGGATTTGTGTCTAAAAACATCTTCTCAAGATCTACAGCACCAGAAAAGCCAATATTCATACCAAAGCTTGTCTATATTGTGAAGATTTCAATTTGTTAAAACCAAGTCTGAATAAAACCATTTCCGGTCTCCTTACACTCATCAGGGTATGACAGGTATTGATAGGATGTCATCTCCACACGATCTTTACTTCTGACCAATCAGAGAAGGGATTTGACTGCTTTAAAATATCTATTGGAACTCTTCAAAAGGAGATAGCAAAATTAATTGACGCTTGTTTTCTATGTAACCTCCAGTATTGAAGCCAATCACAGACATGAAGCATGGCTGTGATTGGCTGTTGTATGACGAGTGTAAGAAGAAGGAAGATGATTTTAATCAGCAAGCATCCTCAGATAGCGTAGATTACAAATTGTTTAAACCATAACCACAGGTCAATACTATGGCCCCAAACGGGGTTTAAATGTTAACATAGAACCAATGGTAAAATAATTTTAAAAAAGTATCCTCAGATAGTGTAGATTCTAAATTTTGAAAATTGTTACATCGGGGCTAATACCTGGGCCCAAAGAGGGCTTCAAAATACAGCATTTAGTTACATTGGGAAAATGCTTTAATTTTTTCACTGCACATATACAATGTTACATTTAGTGACATCACTATGTAAACATCTTCATATCTCCATATCCTCATTTAAAGTCACAGTGACCTTCTTTCACTTTTTATAAATGTTTGTAATTTGTTCATTTTCCAGTTGTGTTAAACTTAATATGTTGCTCAGGTATCGATATGGCCCACTGAGTTTATCTGAGAACCAGTAGCAATAGCTAAAATCGGGAAAGTCTGGCCATTTAATCGAGATGATTGTACAAGAAATAAATATATACAATTACAATATACAATATATATATTGCTGTTTACAAATAAAATTTGCAAATGACCTATCTCAGGCACGTGATACAAATACCGTTATTGATGACATCATAATAAAAGTAGGACTGATAACCCTTACCGTACAAAATATAAGGGCTTAAATAAACAAACACGAATAATATTTAAAAACAATCGCATCAGAAAACACAGAATGATTACATAAATGTTTTTATCAAACAATAATGTAGTAATATAGTATAAAGAAGAATATTTGAACAGTCATGTGATACCAATGGCATTTCGCTTCATTTTATTATAAGTTTTGAATTCACGTTTTCTTTCATATCAAAACCTTTATGGACTGGTTCAACTACCATCAGGATATACAAGTAAGACATAACTATCATCCCATTAATCTTGTTCAGAAAGAAGTTCAGCTTGACATAACAAAAAAACCCCCAAAACAGTCAGAGATAATGTAATACAGAATTTATTATGAAACACTACATGTATTTTAAATGTTAATTGAGTAAAACAAATCACTTTAGACGTGAGATTAGTGGGAAGTGGATATTCCGATAGAGGCACTATTGAAGTTTACCTTAATGGACAATGGGGAACAATATGTGACGACCAGTTCAATAAAACAGACGGTGACGTCATTTGTAGGATGCTGGGATTTAATTCATCTAGGTAAGGTATTTCCATTTTTGTTTGTGCATCTATGCAATGATTATCTCTACTGAATGATGTAAGCATTACATACGCAACTAATCAGTAACCATTATGTAGGTTTAAATGAAAGATAATTGGTTATGATCAGGACACATGTCAGGATCTCAAAACTCCATTTTATATATTTCGGAAAATGTATAAATGTGTTTAGCAATGTGTTCAACAGGACACACCTTTTAACTTAAATATAATCAGATATGTTCCTTTGAATGTCTTTTATGTAAAAATCTTTTTATCTTGGTATTCCTTTGCTTATGGTTTCTATGTTGGTTTTTTTTTATTTTTCAAGAAATATTTTTGGGAGTGCCCATTATGGAACGGGGAATGGACCAATATTGTATCAAGTGAATTGTAATGGCTACGAAACTGACATAGCAGAATGTGGATTCAGGGACTGGGGCACTACTGGTTGTAGTCACTACGAGGACGCGGGAGTAGATTGTGGTGATGGTTAGTCCTAGTTACAGAATGTTTATCAATGTAAAGAAAATTTAAAAAGTTATCATTTTGTTTAACAAATAACACTATGTGTCATTGTTTAAGATAGACAGGAATTACTGCATCGACGTTTGTGACTGTAAACGAATATCATTTCTATTAACAGTTGGCGATTTCATCACTGAGCTAGTTTTGAATTTGTTATTTTAACTTCAAAATGTCCTCTGTACGTGCATATTTCATTCAAGAATTGTAAACCATAAAACAAAGAAAAACAAACCTCGATACATGATTGTATAACAGTTCATAGATATTCCGGTTTTTTACAAGGTGATGAATACGAAACAACAAGCATGAGCTATGGCACCTGTTATAGTCGCGTTTGTTATAATGGCGGTACCTGCATTGCGTACAATAATGGATATCCCGGGTACTATTGTAATTGTCCGAGCGGATTTACTGGGTTGCATTGTAAGTTTGAACAGCTTTAATCCTTTATATATTCTCTGTGTCTTAAAGGTTTGGCTAAATTCGTATCACTATACAGCAATGTCACTTGTTGCAAAGGGGCAGAGATGCAGCACTGTACAGTATATGTCCAATATTTACATGTATAACACCACCAAAACAAATTCAATATTCATTAGGACTTAATTGTGAGTGTATGTTGCTACATACAAATGAGTATGACATCAAGTTAATTGATATGATATACTGTTTTATTTTCGCCCTCGTTGTCAGCAGGCGAATTTTAGACTGAGCGAATTAATATGTCTCAATTATCTTTCTTCAAACACAAATGTGTCTTGGAGAAATCAAGACGGAGAAAAACCGTTTGCGAGTGAAGATGGGCGAAAATAACATGTGGCGAAGTAGCCCTTTATACAGTATTCATTGGTTTCAATGTTATAGTACAATTTATTAGGTCAAAATGACGCTACAACTTATGATGCATGCTATCCAAATCCCTGCCAAAACGGTGCCACGTGCTCTAAGGACTACTATTACTCGAGAAACTATTATTGTTCATGTCCAAGAGGATACTCGGGCCAAAACTGCGAATATTATGTTGGTAAGAACCATTTTCATATCGAATTTTAATAGAATGGCAGAAATGACGCATTATTAAGTCTTTTTAGATAGACTATTTTATCAATAATCATGCCTGTCACCGCTTAAATCAAAATGTGATTAAGAAAAAATGACATGAATCATCAGGCTTCAGATAGAAACTTAAAATTTCAATAAATTTTTTTCTTTTATTGGTTGTAAAAAATGTTTATAGTACACAACTTTCACATATATTAAAATGATATTTGACAAACAAAACTAATATTTTCACCCTTATTATGTGTTGCCATGGAAACCACCGTATTTTAAAATTTTAACATTGTTTGGAAGAATATCTTTACCAAAAGAATTCCGATATCACATACAACAGACCTAATGCTGATTATTAAAATATGTAACATGCAAAAAGTCGAAAAGCAAATCTAATTACCTTGGCATCTTTTGTCATGATAGCACAAATGTTGTACAGTTTTACGATTTGAAAATTTAAAAAATTACCTTTCATTTTTAAACAGTTATATATGAAATCTGCAACAAACTGAGCATTAAAATGAATTTGATTTTTACAAAATACAAATTGATCTTTAAATGTCAAACTTGAAAACATTTTTATTGCTTTTGTGGAAAAACGATTAAAGTTTATGTTTTTACTCTTAAATAATGGTAAAAATACACATCAAAGTGTAAGGAAAACTTTTAATTTCTTCCATATTGATATCATTTCATATATATTTACTATTATACCCTTGCATTATCAATAAATATAGTGACCATATGAGAAAAAAAATTCCTGTAAATTGCCCATAGCAACCAATTTTATTTCAAAGCAACCGAGGCATTTTCAAAACATCATGTCAAAAAAAATACAGGAAAACATGTATTTATATATTAAAAAAATTAGATATGCCTAAGCAAGTTTTATTTCGCTAACGAATAATGAAAACATTCTTAAATTACCGCATCAATCGTATCCTATGCATAGCAACCAAATGAGTTCCATATCAACAGAGCTGAACAGACATTTGTTATCTATAAGTTATCGAAAAAATATTGGTGACACTCTGATGGATATTTATGAGAAACACATGATATGATAGTGTGCATCCCTAGATGCAATATTTGTATTTTATATGTATTTTTGGTTTGATATCTTGGTAAGAGTTATGTCCAAGACACGATGCAGTATCGATATCGATGATATTGACGATATTGTATCGATATCGATCACTAATTTCAATATTATAAAACTTAAATACATATCCGTACTAAGCATTTTATACATCGTGTCGATAGCGCATCAAAATCTTTTCACCATCCTTAAACACCATAATTATTACGACTTCATTTTGCATATTTTCATGTTAAGACATTTCCCATTTGAGTATCCGTACTTTACGTCGAAATCCACGATATCGTATCGATATCGATTCGCATATGTACATAATTACAGCTGTCCATATTTAACGTCGATATCGACGATATCGTATTGATATCGATTCGCGTATGTGCACAACGTAATCAAGTACTTTTGAAAACTGTACCATGCTTTTCTTAAGTTTTGTCGATATAGACGATCGCATTTATATCATTTTACAGTCGTTTAATACCATCATTTAGACGTTCTTCTTATTGCTATTGTCTTAACTTGGTATTGAAATCGACTATGTTATCTTGATATCTTGATAAGTTATGAACTTATGTTTCAAAATAACAATATTGATATTGATTGAATTTTATTACCTATGGACTCATAGGAATTCATAAGAGTCAATATCGAGGTTGATATTGTCATTTTTATTAATATTGTTATATTAATTATCATTATTATCGCTATTGATTAGGATATCGTCATTTTGTGAAGGATGTTAGTCTTGAAACTTATTAGTGTCGATATCGATATCGTCATTTTGTTCACGATATCGTCGATATCCACAACATAATTGGTTTTGCATCTTCATCAGTGTATGTCGATATCGAGTCAATATCGTCAAGTTGTGTACGATATCGTCAATATCGACAACAAAGTTGGTCTTGGACATGTATGAAAGACGAGGTGGGTTGTGTTCCAAATTCTTCTACTGATGTTTTTTGAAATCGTTATATTTATTATACTTCATATTTTGCTAAAAATTAATTTAGTAAAGTCCTATTATTGATATAGATAAGTATCCATAACAAAAGGATTTGATTATAAAAACAATACAGCACACGGATTGAAAATTGCATAACAATCATCATCAGACCATAGCAACTCGGTATTGTGAACAAATAATTCTAAACAATTTGCCATCTTCAAATGTAAATAGTATAAGTAATAAACAGCAATGTTAAAAAGGACATCTTGATATAAACTTAGTTAGTGAATGCCGGACAACTCGCCCGCAAGACATCTCGCCCCCAAGACAACTCGCCACCGGCTCAAGATAACTCACCCCCAAATTAGGACAACTCGCCCTCAGTCAAGACAACTCGCCCCCAGTGAAAAAGATATATTTTATACATATTTAATTGACATATAGTGTTTATTTTTTCAATGATTTTTCGAAACTATTAACAGGAAGTCAAATATTAAACTGAATTTTAATGTTAAATACATCGTAAGATTCAGAGCTTGCATCTTTAATAAGTCGTCACTTTGAAGAATCAAAATTATACGTGTGCATCTCACTCTAATTATTTATATCTAATTTATTTAATTATTTTAACTATTTATAATTATCACATAATAATGATTACGTTGGTCATAATTAAGTTACTTTAAAACTTAAAACAATGTGCTCAATTTACATTGTTCCGGTTTCTAAAATCATTATTTTTTAAGTACATTTACATGTATTTGCCTGAGTTAATATCGGGAGAGAGAATTTATAAATAATGAAAAACATATTTTTAAATCAGAATACATACAACCTTCGCTGATTATAGATGCATTTGAATTAAACTGTTCAAGTAACACTGTGATTGAAAGTTTTGTAAGTCTGTTAAATTTTAAATAAGAATCAATCAAAAATTGAAATAAAACCTGAAGAATATAAATTGCGTTGTGGTATATGTGGGGAAAAATTAAATTTTCGTTATAGATTTTGTCGTAACACGAACAAAAATACTGGGAGCAAGTTGTCTTTATGTTGGGGGCGAGCTGTCTTCAGTGGTGGCGAGTTGTCCTAAATTTGGGGCGAGTTGTCTTCGGTTTTACTGGGTGCGACTTGTCTTGGGGGCGAGCTGTCCTGATTCCAACTTAGTTGGTACGTGATCAAATCTTCTGAGAAGCCCTTCGATTTGATCAAGTGATCAACCAATTTCATATCCCGGTGAACTTTTTAACTTGATGTTTAATTCTTAAATATATATCTTAATTGTTTCAAAACAGCTACACACACCAAAGTCAATATTAACCTTCTTGTACTGTCTAAAACTATAATAGTACATGGGTGCATTAATCTCCAGTAATTTGTTACTGTTGTTATCCCAAAGTGGGCCAGTCTTTCTAGATTGAAAGCGTGCAATATATATGTATCATTTTGCACTGGTTGCAAGATTTCTGATTTTCATGGCATCATTTTTATAATTTTTTTTTATCATCGTCTTCATAATTATAGTGAACTGAGTGACGTATTCCTCTTCTCTAAGGACAGTCTACTGAGGTAGCTAGCAATCTTAGCTGATGATAAGAATTCTTGCTGACAGAATTTTCTTTTGCCATCATTATCCTTCACCATTTTCATGTTTACAGACACGTCACACTAATGTCCAGTTACTTCACATTTTTGAAACTTTTCTCTCGGAAAAAGTATGCTGTGTCTTTGGCATATCATATGGTTTTTTCAGAAAAAAGTGTTTATATCTTTAAGTCGATGTATCTGAAGTGGAAGTAAATCAATAATCTTAAAAGAATACAGAACCTTTAATGTTTCCTAATTTAGTAAATCGAGGATATTACTGTAAATGTACCATATTTAGCGTGTACAATATTTGGCGGAATATGACTTTTCAACAAGTTAGCGTGGATTTGATTTAGCGCATTTCTAGATGTACCTATTTATCTACTTATATATTTTACATCTTGCGATGTAATTGTTTTAGCGGACGCCGTTTTCCGCCAAAAACGCTAAATAGAATACACAGCCAAATTTAATACGTTTACAGTAACATGGACTAGCGATTATTGACCAATAAGCTTCCATAAAGGTCTTTTTGTAATGATGATACAATTACGAACTTCTTTGTTTCAGAAATTGTAAAACTTTTCAGGTATTAAGAACACACTGTGTAGAATGAAATTGGGGATTTCATGACTTCTCTTCAAATGTTGGCCTTTTAAACGTAAACTACAAGTATTTGATGTATTTTATACATACCAGGGTTTTGTGTAACAATTGATATTTGATAGTGGAGTATGTGAGCTTACTTGGTATGAGCAAGATTTTGATTTGTCCAAATCGATTATTATTTTTGTTAATAATAATTGTTGTTACTAAGTTTTGAATTTTTTCAAATTTTTTAACAAATAGTAGTTTTTAGATATTTCATTTTTTATTTTAATATTGTGTTAACGTATTTGTTTCAGCAATTTTAAGTTAACCAAATTTGTTATTAGAAAATAAAAAAAATAACTAAGTGGACCCTTTTCCATATTTTATACGTTTTATGAACGTGTTTTCCTTTTAAGGTTATTATGAAACAACGTCATATGATCCCTGTTATTCCCACAATCCCTGTTATAATGGCGGTACGTGCTATCATAACTATGGATACCCGGGTTATCACTGTTCATGCCCTAGTGGATATTCTGGACGTAATTGCGACAGCTATAACGGTATGCATAATGTAAATTTCTGTTTTACATTTAACATTTTTATTGATTTATTTGATTTTTGGGGTGTAAAAATTTTATTTTATTTGAATTTTCTTGTATGTAGTTAATGTTAGGTCTTTAAAAAATATCACTTTTTTCGATATCACATATTTATATGTAAAAAAGATTTGAGTATATTGCACAAGTGTTTCTTTGTCTCCAAATTATATATAGAAAAACTCAGACTTTTTTTTAGGTATTCTTAAGTAGAATTTTTGGGTCCTTTACACTTTTGTTATTTATTTTTCTATTTATATATTATATATGTAAAAAGGTTTTGGTTTTGTACTCAGGTTTTTCGATAGAGGGCGTTATAACCGTCGGTTGCAACGAGAACAACTGGAATGTAGCCGTGTATCTTCCTCCACTGTACAGCAGATACCCGGATTTTAACCCTGGTGACCTATATCTAGGCCAAGACAGCTGCACCGGATACGTGGACGGAAATTTTCTTCGCTTCCAGTCTGATTACACTACTTGTAGCACGGAATCGAGGGTGAGAATCATCCAACCAGATCAATTTTTTATGATTGTGTTTTGGTTTTAGATTCGATAAATTAGAAATGTTTCACTGAATGAATTTTACAGTCAAAAGATAGCATAATTTATGTGACTGTGTATACTATACTTACGTACATGTATATGATAAATGTAGTTGCATTAATCATAATCTTTACTCATAATTTATTTTGACATATAGACTTCCAGGGATAATATTGCTCACACCAATGAAATCATCTATGCTGTTCATGACCCGAACCATCACTTCATCGTACGTGAATATCGATTTAGAGTGCCAGTTGATTGTTTTCTACCCCGAAACGAAGAAAGCTCTAACCATTACTATCACGGCCATATCACTATTCCTCCAGCACATCACGTGACCGGCTCAACACATCACACGGTTTATCTACGATTTTACACAGATTCTTCCTTCCAACATCCTAAATCTCTTTATGGTTCCAAAGTCGGTGATACTGTGTATGTCAAAGCGTTTACCGATGTCAGAGACTACAATCAGAAAATGAGGTTGTCAGACTGTTATACCACACCCACATCATCTCCTTACTCGAGCTTGAAATATTTCATTATACAAAATGGGTAATGCCAATTGTTTTTAGTTTTGTTCATGTTCACTTGATAATTACGTTTTTAGGTCACCTGAGTCACTCAGGTGACCTAATGCAATTGGTCTTCGTCTGTCGTCGTGCGTTAACAATTTTACATTTTTAACTTCTTCTTGAAAACTACAAGGCCAATTGTTATTATTTTTGGTGTGAAGCATCTCTATGGTAAGAAGAATCTAAATTGTGAAATACATGGCTCTACCACCCCAGGGCGCCACGGGCGGGGCCAAATATGCAAAAAAAGCCAAATTTCCAAAAATCTTCTCTACTCCCACACATGTGAGGAAAAAAATGAATGCATTGTTATGATGTCCATGAAGCCCTCTACCAAAACTGTGAAATTCATGGCCCCTGGGTCAGGGGTTCAGGATCTAGGGTGGAGCCAATATGGCCATTTAGTAAAAATGTAATAGATCTTAGAAAATCTTCTTCTCTACTCCCGTATATATTTGTTACTTTATGCATGGTTATGATGTCCATGAAGTCTTCTACCTAAATTGTGAAATTCATTACCCTAGGACAGTGGTTTAGGCCCAAGGGCGGGGTCAATGTAGCCATAAGGTGAAAATGTATTAAATCTTAGAAAATCTTCTTCTTTACTTCCACACATGTGGGGAAAAAACTGAATGCATGGTTATGATTTCCATGAACTCCTCTACCTCAATTATGAAATTCATGGCCCCTGGGTTAGGGGTTCAGGCTGTGGGGGGGGGGGGGGGGGG
>WFKH01010211.1:49923813-49964757 GCA_016163765.1 Magallana hongkongensis | reverse complement strand
AATGCATATAATTTTAAAAATCTTCTCTACTTTCACACATATGTAAGAAAGACTGAGTTCATAATTACGTTAACCAGGAAGTCCTCTATTAAAATTTTATCCCCTTGACAAAGGGTGTTGACTCTAGGGCGGGGCCAAAATGGATGTATAGTGTTAATGCATATAATGTTTAAAAATTCTCTTCTCTACTCCCACACACCTGCAAGGAAAACTGAATTCATAATTTGGTAGAACAGGAAGTTCTCTACCAATTTTTTTAAATTTCATGTCCCCCGAGGTAGGGGTTCTGAATCTAGGGCCGGGCCAAAACACTCATATAGTGTATAGGGTTGGGATTCTTAATGCAGGGTGTGGTCAAAAGCATGGTCATTTAGTGTTAATGTATAGAGAATGTTTAAAAAAGGTCTACTGACACAGAATAAAAACTCACTGCATATTTTGAAAAAAACATTAAGCTGTCATCTTTTTCATGCCACCTACATGTAAGGCAAGTGTTATGACTGGAAAGGGGTTATATTTGTCTTATTATTTTATTCTGCTCAGGAATTTCAATAAAAGAAATGAGATAATTCACATACATGTGTATTTAGAAAAGAGAAAGAATGAAGCTGTGTATAAAAGTTAAGATATTGTGAAAGTTAATTGAGTAATCTTCCCTTGCTTCTTCATAATGGAGTTATCTTCTTTTGCTTCTTCATAATGAAAGTAATAATCATTTAATATAATGTAATTAAGAAGTTGTATGATTAAATAAACTATGCAAGTATTTATTACTTATTGAAACAAAAACAGTTTTGAAGTCTTTAAATAAATAAATAGACTTATTAATAGTAAAGTATTAATTGGCTAACCAAAATCACTGATAAACAGTAGATGTAAAATGATTTTGGTACAAACACCAGATGGTGTGGTGTGCTAATGAATGGTGAAAATTCAGAAGTTGTAACAGATGTGGAAAGCTTAAGAGGAGAGCAAATTTAAGCTTGAATGCAATGTAGAAAATCTCTTTAATGATTTTTGTTTAAATGCCCACAGGAAGAGTTTCTGTCTGCCCCTGGGGATGGGGGATGAAAGGTTGTTTAAATAAAACATGTCTACTAGCCACCTTGTTTTAGTTTATCTATGAAAACATATACACATAAAACCTATCTTGAAAGTTAACAAATATGGGAAAATTATTTTCGACTATTTTCTGTACATTTTCAGGTCATGCACTCTATTATGATCTTTATAAGTTTTCGCTAAAATTATAGGTTTCATACTCCTTTTTGAAAGATTTCAGGCAGGAAGGTGGTCGTCATTACAATACATTTTGTATAATTTTTTTTTTACCCCAGAATGAAACTTAATATTCAATGCATATACGAGACTCTTCGACAAGTTTGTGTATGGGCTATGGTACTCAGGTGACCGTTAAGGCCTATTGGCCTCTTGTTTAATAAAAGATACGTTCGTTCAATCTAAACAGTAGTTATCTAGTTGATAGAATATCAGAATTAAGGTGGAATATCCCTCTGATAAGAGAGATAACTTTTGTAAAAAAATAAATTTATCTCACTTTGTTTCTGTTAACTAACAATTATTAAGGCATTTAGCAACAAGGGAGGCGGTGCTGGACCTAAAATGTTGGAAGGCGACATTTATTTATATTCAAAATTATAGAAAAAGAAAATTTGAACAAAACGAACTGAACCCAAATTTTTAGCAGGGGAAAAAAGTAAAGAAAACTTTCACAAAAAATTGCAAGACTTTAAGTGAATTATATTGATTAAATTTTTATGAATATTATATTTATACCCCTCCCCCTCCACTCAATGGATTAATTTTTGTAAAAATATAACTAAATTTTATGTACTAGTTCAGTACATGAACAGCACGTATTTGATGTTGAAGGCCAGAGCATTTTTGGATAAACATTTTTTCTATATATTTTAACCCGTTCAAAAAGGCGAATAAATTATAATTGGGAAAAACGTGACCAAGACAATTGCAAACTCTAGACTTAGTTATCGTCGTTCGAAACTTATAACATTTCAAATGTTTAAAAATGAATAAGGGTCTTCTATTCTGAGAAAGCAGATATAGGACAAAAACATTGAAAAAAAAACAACATTATCACATTTTATTCAAGACAATATATCCCTATTGATATCATACCAATTACTGAAAGATCATTCATTTGATCCCATTTTTGTGTTATAACACAATGCTCTGGTTTACATTTTTAGCATTTCTAAAACATATTGATCCTTCAATAGTCTATGATAAAGAGAGATAACTTTTGCTGATTGGAGTAATTATTGTTACAAACCTATACAACAAAGTGCTATTCTTAACTGAAAAGCAGCGCTTCATGATGTTTTGTAATATGAATTGACAATGTTTTAAACTAAATATTATTTTCATATACAGTTAATATTTTTTAATTTTATGCTGCGATGGTAAAATTTTGCTTTTTCTAATCACTATGTCTAGTTTTTTTATATATCATGATTAGACACATTATCAATTTTTTAAAAATCTAGCAGCGCTTCATCACTTCAACTTTGTTTCATTTGAATCTATTGATATTGACTTTGATGAAAATCAATATGAAATATTTTTTAAAAATAAATGGTAAAATTAATAGCAGAGAGATATTACATCTTAAATCATGAATGGGCAAATTTCATATGTGCATTGAGAAGACATGTGCATTAAGTTGGAAGTATGCGTTTGAAAAAGTACAATTTCAAAGGAATTATATATTTATTTTACAGATGTGTTATCGATCCAAATGCAAGGATTCTGTCACAAAATACGCACGAAACTCGCTTCTATTTCCAAGATTTCGAATATTCAACCAATCAAAATTCCTTATATCTTCACTGCAATGCTACCTTTTGTAAATCAAACGATTACAGCGCCGCTTGTGAGCAAACTTGCCATCACAAGCGTTTAGGAGGAGGTAACGTCGTATTCGATGGCCCAGTGGAGAGCTTTGATGTCAATGACGCTGTCAGGTTGACAAGTGGTATGCATGAATTGATTATTTGGATAAATACAGAATTATCAGAGTTTATTAGAAGCAAGTGAAGTACGCTGAGAGTTCGAGAATGTGTAAAATTTTAATGAAGACCTAATTTGTTTTCTTTTACATAATTATGTTACTTAAATCAAAATGAAATTATGGTGTTAAGTCCCAGATATCATACTTATATTCACTATAGACCTCCGATAATTTATTCTTTTTTTAAACGAATACCGAGGTTTCATCAAATGATTATTTTAATTTTTAAATTGTTTTCGTGAAAAATCAATTGTAGAGATCGACTTCGTTGACAAAATTCGCCTTAAAGTTTAATTTATATTGAAATGATAAACATGACAACACATTGTATTAAATAAATAAAGCCGCTTTTATCAAATTTAAGGTGCTATCAAAACTGTCTACAGTTTTAATTAGGTAAATTAAAATGACCATTTTTATTAAATATAACAACAGTACACTACATTTTTGTATATATTTAATCGTAATTTGCTTAAGGGGGGTGTACGGCCATCTTTTACACATGTGGACCAAAATATGAACATTTCGTAAACTTATTAGTTTTATATGTAAAATACTGACCGAAACTGCTGTCGAAAGATACAAAAGCAATAAATTTGATGTTTTATGTGTTGTTCTGTACGAAAATTGCTTACACAAGTACAGGACAATGCCTTTGTTAATCACTTGAACTGCGTAGCTGCAGTCTTAAATTAAGGATTTAAAAATCTGAAAAAAATCTGAAAGGTAGTCATTGGTGTCCACTCTACAACTACTAGTATTTGTTGAGACGTATATCCCCCTTAACTATGCATCGGATTAAAAAAAAATAACACCTTGCAACTGATTGTATTTTAATAGATGGCCCGGCCGGAAACGGAAATAAAATCATCTCCGGACATTCTACACTGTTGGTTGTTATCTCCCTTGTTTTTGGAGTGGTAATTCTGGCAATGACCATCTCCATCATCGTAGGGATGTTGAAGAAGCGAATGAGACAGAAAAGAACAGAAGTTGTGAAAGATATCTAAATTTCTACTTTTATTACATTATTTTTCTTTTTTTGAAAAATTAGATTTTTGCATAATTCTTTCTTTAATTGATATGTTATTTTTCAAATAATCCTTGTATGCGTTTTGGAAAGACTTGCACGCCATTGTTATAATCCCAATAAATAATTCTAAAAACTGTCAAATGGTTGTGTTATAAAGTTGATTCAGTTTGTATATAATGGTGTTTATATTTGTGTAATGTGTTTTGTGGGTTCTAGCCTTAACGTTACTTTACGTTCGATTTGATTATTATAATCAGCAAAAAAAATCACTTCACTTTAATCACAAATATGATTGAATGGTATAATGAATTTTCCTTTTAATCCCCTGTGTTTGAGACCTAATATGTCTGAAACCCTACGTTTCAGCAAGTGTGCTGAACCAAAATTATTCGTTTCAATAATGCTTTATTTTTTTATCTATCAAAACATCAACTATATTGAAGAGAAATACTTACTACAATACCCACGCCTCCGAAACGTATGCGTCCCGTATATTGAAAAAAAAACAAACTTGAAACTGACGTGCTATATACAAACTTCATACACACTTTTCAATATTTGTTAGGTTTTCTTTTATAATTATTATAAACATGTGTTTCAACCGAGTGTTATCTTACACTGGCAACTCAGATGGTAAGTTAATTTTCATATTCAAACTCTTCTTCCTCTATGATTTCCTCAACGTTCTTGTCGTCTTTTACATAACTTAAAGTGGTCTTGTGAAGTTTTCTTCTCTTAATTTTTGTTAGAGCAACATGGCCAACATCTTCTGTTTGGGTGCTGGTTGAACATTTTGACGAGAACTTGAACCGATTTATGGGAACGTTCTTATCAGGTAGGTTGAGAGGAACCCTTCTCTGAGGAGCAAATACGGGAACCGGTATTGTCGGCTTCCTGATTATTCTTCCTTTCTCTAAAGAACTGCTATTTTCTTCACCAGTCTTGTCTTCTACTTTCTTGATCTCCTGTGGTTCTTGACGTTCATTATCTCTCCCAGACCGAATCATCTTGCTTTTTTCAACCACTTCCTCCTCTTCACTAGAATCAATACTACTGGAGCTCGACTCACTTTGATTGGATACTTTTCCAATTAGTTCTCCTGGGTCTTGCTCTAACCACTCTTTATTGTCCTCAGTCCTCTTCTCCAGAACATCTGCTGGATGGAACTTCTTCTCGTGACGCTGAAGGTAAGAACTCTTCTTAAAAAGTTTACCCCATATCTTGAATGAAAACTTCCCTCCATTACACATCAGCAAGTGTTCCCGCCACTTATTGTCCTGAACTTCTTGTTCACAGAATGGACACTTATCCCTCGACTTTGCTTTGGTAATTTTAGTGTTTGGCAATTTCTGAAATTATATAAATAAAACATGTTATTTGTTTTGTTTAAATTCAAGCAAAACATCGTTATGTTCAAACAAACAGAACAAGTTTATAACTCATAGTCTTCCAACCATTTAGGCTGTCGACGAATTTGCTTTTGCTCAGTCCCTTTCACCAACTCTTCAACAGTATCTAACTCATTTGTTTGACCCAGTTAGAACGTGTCTCTCTCTTCATCTTTTAAGATAGATTCACCTCTTACCTCGGGCGCATCATACTCAAAATTCAAAACTTGCTCTCTTTTCTTTCGCATCCTATCACAATGAATAATTTGTTTTTCATCTTTTCTGCCACAAGCTACTGCATAAAGCACATCAGACCACTGTTCAAGTACTTCAAATGGTCCTCGCCAAAACGAGGTGAGTTTTGGAGAGCAACCAACTTTTCTCTGAGGGAAGTACACAAATACTTTATCTCCTTTCTTGAACTTTTCCCACGACATTTTCACGTCGTTATATTTCTGTTGCCGATTCATAGCATCTTCTATATGCTGGCAGACGAAATTGTGTGCACGCTCAAGTCTCTCCCGTAAGATCCAAACCCACTCATTCGGAGTTCTTCTTTCATGTGTTCAGGCATCTCATACTGCAAGTCTAATGGTAATGTAGTTTCCCTTCCTAACATAAGCATATTCGGTGTGAATTAAGTAGACTTATGTTCTGCAGACCGGTAGGCCATCATGACATAAGGAATGTGTTTATCCCAATCTGTCTGATTCTCCTGTACATGTGCGCTGATCATAGAAGTCAATGTCCGGTTGAACCTCTCAACCATACCATCCGACTGAGGATGGTAGGCAGCGGTTTGTGTTTTCTGGATATGAAACAGTCGACATACTTCCCTGAACAACTCGCTCTCAAACTGCCTCCCCTGATCTGAATGTATTATTCTAGGCGTTCCTAGCATAACAAACACTTCTTCTAACATTATTTTTCCACTGTTTTGGCTTCCATATTTGGCATTGCGAACGCTTCCGTCCATTTAGTGAAGTAGTCATAAACTACTAAGATATATCTATTGCCCTTGGCAGTGATAGGTACTTCTCCCAGAATATTAGCTGCAATACGGTCCATTGGCAAGCCTGATGGTACTAGTTGCCAAGGTGCGATTTCTTTTTATTTGGGTTTTACGTTTGGTGCACGTATCACAGCCTGTTACATACTGTCTTACATCATGCTGTAGACCAGGCCAATGATATCTTTGTCGAACCCTTGCTAACGTTTTATGTACGCCCAAATGTCATGCTGTTCTCTCATCATGGCAACATCTTAAAATGCTTCTTCTTCCAGCAGGTGATATTACTTGCTGCATTATATCTTCATTTGTCTCTAACACAGTCCACTTTCTGCAAAGTATTTTGTCCGTTATAGTAAGTGTATGCCACTGACACCACAATGATCAAAGGAAATATCCTTTGCTTCGAGCATCGTCAATAACAGGTCTTCTTTCACTTTCTAGCCATGACTTCACAAGCGTTATGTCTTTATCATGTTCTTGCATTTCTAAAATTTACATTTCGCTTGTGTCCTCAGTCTCTTTCTGTTCAAACACTGCTCGTACCTGCGCTGTGGTTTTCTAAGATTTTCTAGAACAAGAGTCGTTTCTGCATTGTCTACACGGAATTCTACTTAGTGCATCTGCGTTTTTATGTTATCCTCCGGGTCTATGTTGGATTTGTATCTCGTAGGTCGAAAGTGTTCCTATCCATCGTGCCAGCTGACCCTCTGCATCTTTCTTGTTCATTAACCACCTTAAAGAACTGTGGTCGGTTCTTACCAAGAAAGGTTTGCCGTACAGATAGTGCCTAAAATATTTCACAAAATGCACTATAGCTAGTGTTACACAATACTTGTGCTTGGCCTTAGTTAAACACCGACTTGCATAAGAGATGACTCGCTCATCTCCATCCTGTACTTGAGACAATACAGCACCCATAGCCATGTCACTAGCATCCTTGTCTAGTATAAAAGGTTTCGTAAAATCCGGATGTGCTAACATCGGAGCTTTAACAAGTTTGTCGCGCAAAACTTCAAAAATGCACTTTGGCATTCTTCTGACCATGTGAATTTATTGCCTTTCTGAGTTAAAGCATGAAGGGGTTTGGCAATGGCAACAAAGCTATAAACAAATTTTCTGTAGTAACTACAGAACCCTAAAAAGGACCTGAGATCTGTGATATTGCGTGGTTTGGGCCATTTGCGTATCGCTTCGGTTTTCTTAGGGTCGGTAGAGATCCCATGTTCCGAAACAACATGTCCTATATATTCAACTGTTTGTGCAAATAATGTGCACTTTTGGCCTTTAGCTTTAGCCCTGCAGCAGCCAGTTTTTAAATACCTTCGCCAGGTTGTTGTTCATCTCCTCAAATGTCTTTGCATACACAATAATATCGCCCAAGTAAATAAGACAGATATCCCATTGCAGTCCTGCCAACGTGGTTTCCAGCAACCTTTCAAACGTTGCTGGGGCATTGCAGAGCCCAAATGGCATTACGTTGAAATGATCTAACCCATTCCGAGTTACAAAAGCCGTTTTTGCTTTATCATTTTGTTCCATTTCAATTTGCCAGTACCCTGAATGTAAGTCAAGAGTTGAAAACCATTTACAACCCGCAAGCTGGTCTAAAGTCTCATCTATACGTGACAATGGATAGGCGTCCTTTTCTGTGATAGCATTTAAACGCCTGTAATCCACACATAATCTCGTTGAACCATCCTTTTTCTTAACTAACACAACTCTAGACGACCAAGGACTATTGGACGGTTCTATAACTCCATGTTTTAGCATGTCTTTAACATGTTTCTGTACCTCGGCATTCATATGTTCAGGAAGTCTCCTCGGCACTTCCATTATTGACTTGTTTTCACCCGTGCCAATTGCATGCTTAGCTAAGCCAGTTCGTCCAAGATCATCGTCAGACTTTGTAAATAAATTTGCATGTCTACCTAGAAGTGACCTCACAATTTTTGATTGTTGTTAGCTCAAATTGGAACAGGTTTTCTTAAATAGAACTTGCAAATGCTCTGGTAACATATATGTATTTTCCAAGGTTCCAAGTTCTCCGTCAATCACATTTGCTATCGTTGACAGTTGCCCAATTGTTGTTCCTGTTCGAATTATCAAATCTTTATCTGAAGGATTCAACAATCTGTTTGGAACGGTCTGACCGCTTTTGACTAGGATGCGGCCAACCAAACCTCTATCTGAATTAAGGAACGTTTCAGACGGTTCTACAATGCCAGCATCAAAATCCATTTGATCACCGTCTGGCACTATTACTTTTCCTGTCGCAATAACCTCTGATCTTGATGGCAATGAGATGGTGTCTGAAGGTACGATTCTAAAACAACCTATTCTACCTTCGAATTCTAGCGCATATGTTTCACTTCCCAGTATTAAACTTTTATCATTTAGACGAATAACACCTTTATTAGCTGTCAAACAATCTAAGCCAAGGACAGCTTCTACTTTCATGTCTCCAACGATCACATTCTGAAAAATCACCTTCTCTCCAAATTTAAAATGCACCAATGCCTTACCATAGACATGAAGAGGGGTACCCGAAGCTGAGAGAATTTCTTGCCTTGTTTCAATTAGCTCTAAGCTATTGCGTCTGTTAATAGCATCATAACTCTTCTTTGAGATGAGTGTCACAGTAGTACCAGTATCAACTAGTGTCAAGACAGGCACACTATTAACAGTGCCACGGATGTACATGCCAGCTTCGCTTGGTTTTCTTTGAACTCCAACACAACCCTTATTCTGAACCTCTCTTGGGAGTCTCATCGTTAGAAAACATCTTAACTTGTCCAGAACGCTCGATTGTGTTCTTATCCATTTTCTCACTGTCCTGTTTCTTTTTATCTTGCTTAGACCTGACTCTACAACCTTTTTTAAAGTGTCCAACATTACCACATTTGTAACACTTCAATGTATTTCGTGACCAAGTGTTTCTTTCTTGATTTCTTTGTGGCCCATTGCTTGTCTGTACCTTTTGTTGCTGCTGTTTTATATTATTAACATCTTTCTGCAGAGATTGCAGCGCTTCCTTTATTGATTTAACAGCATCTTCCAAACTCTCTGTTTTTGGATCAAGCATTGGACTATCACTTACTGCTCCGCGGCATAATCCACTGTCTTCATGTCTCTTAGACTCCGACCCCACAAAAGCGTGTAGCGTGTAGCTCCACTGCATGCCTTATAGAATCGTTTAGGTTTTCTGGTCTGGATTGTTTAATCCTGAGACGCATGTCAAAACTTGGTAATGCATCAATAAAATACTCCTTGGCTAGCGTTTGACACGCATCCCCTGTAGCCGTAGGATATGCTAAGCGTTTCAAACGCCTAATGTCTTGTCAAAGCTGAGGTATAGACTCTCAGTCGCTTTCTGGCGTCTTTCTCTAAGTTGTGCTTTATACTATTCGGTTTGATAGACATGAGAAAAGCGTTTTTCCAGGGATTTACTCAGCTCTTTGAAGTTCATCTGCAAGTGTTCGGGAAGATTCCCAAGCACTCCATGGGCTTGACCTCTCAAAGAAACGGTCAAATACATTCCTTTCTCTGCTAAAGACCAATGATTTAGACAAACGCATGCCAACCACGAAGTCGATCCCTCATATTTTGCAGGCTTTAGCTTGCTAGAATTATCTTTTTCTACTGGATCCCTTGGCGTTCGAACTTTATCAGGCTTATACTTGCGTGTTGTGATGTTTGTCTGAACGCGATGCGGTGTTTCGAAGTAGTCTTCATTATCCAGTACAGGTCTTACATCTTTAGGACTATAGTATTCGATATTGTCTTCAGCGTGAGTTTCAAACTTTACTTTAGGACGTGCTCCACCAAACTCGATACTTTTTTCTTTCAAACGTAGACTTTCATATGAAAGTTCTTTTATCTTTTCTTTGAGGAAACTGATTTCTTTATCAATATCTTCCATGATTAGATCTAAACTAAATGTCTCAAACTACAATTAATATGTTTATGGAATAAAATAAAATTAACAACTCTAATATTTAGATCATCCCACCGCTGCCACCAAAATTTTGTTATGTGTTTTAAGGGTTCTAGCCACGAATGATATTAATTTTTCTTAACGTTACTTTACGTTCGATTTGATTATTATAATCAGCAAAAAATAAATCATTTCACTTTGATCACAATTATGATTGAATGGTATGATGAATTTTTCTTTTAATCCTCTGTGTTTGAGACCTAATTTGTCTGAAACCCTACGTTTCAGCAAGTGTGCTGAACCAAAGTCACTCAGACCGCAGTCTGAAACCTATTGTCTAAGATCACCCTTCTGGCTTTGTTTTAATTACTGATACAGTACCTAAGAATATATAAATCTCAAATTGTCCGTCTGCATTAGTTTGAGACACCGCAAATGAGATCTATAATTCTTACCCGTAGAGTTCCTATCTTCTCTGCAGCTATCCGCCAACTGAACTCCGTTCAATAGCGCGTCTGCCTTTTATAGCCTCTCGCTTTCTGTCACGTGACTCGTGATCATCTAAACGTTTTATAAAATAACCAAACACAGAGGAAATTATACGATTCAATAATGCTTTATTTTTTTACCCATCAAAAGATCAACTATATCGAAGAGGAATATTTACTACATTTGTGTTCTTCTTTATTTTTGTCATGAATGGGTTACCGTATGTGAGTGACGGGTGTCCGTGAGTGTGCTATTTTTAGAGCGAGTATTTAAAGTGACCGGTTTGGTAGTGGTCAATAATGTGTTTTGTAACGACATCAGCCGGGTGCCACGTTTTTTGCAGCTCCTGATTTTAGAGATGGTGAATATCTCCAGTTAGATATAATACTGGTGTAGAAACGGGTAGCCATTGAACTCGGGATATTGTTAAGCGTGCACATGTTATCCTAGCCGTGTGTTATTTTTAGTGCATAGGGGTGTTAGGTGCTATGTGGCAACATGTGGGCAACAGACAAATGTCGGGGATGTACGCTGCGTTGAGCTGGGCGTAATTAGTCTGTGTGAAGTTGTCGTAGGCTGTTAGCGAGAGACCTGTGAGTCCGAGGCTAGCAGTCAGGATATCGATACACGAAGGACAGGCAGTTTGACGAGGGTAGGAGCGTCTCGGGTGCGCAGGGTCCTTGAAGAAGTGAACCACGTGACTGAGTTCATTTTCAGAGTGAGGTTATAAGTGTGTTAAAGTGACTTTTATTACAGGTTAATATTCATTTATACAGAGCTGAAACTTGAAGTACATGTATTTTTACGTATTTTGATTTATTGAACTTTAGCATTTTTTGAGTAATTTTTCAACAGGCGTTTTACTGGTTAAAGAGGTTCGCTCCTCAGGTTTTGGGTAGCTATTTTGGGTCATCTCTAGTCTGAAAATTCTGCATCACATATTAATTCTAGTAGTATATTTATATTTTACAATGCCAAATAAACTTGATTGTATAAAATTGTTTCAAAAAATTTTATTTTTACAGAGTTTAGTATGGGACTATATTTTGTGGCGGAAGGTTTTCAAGAAGAAAATGAACAATTTTCATAACTCATTAGTTTTAGAGTACTGTTACTTTAGCTTTCTAATTTTCAGCACAGACCAAACTTCTGGATAGTTTGTGTATTATGATATATTCATGATGTTCTAATAAACATATTTAAACATTATTTTAATATTTCTATCAATATATTTTGGCATATTTAGCTTATATTTCATAGAAGTTAAGAAAAAATTAACTCCAATTTTGGCCTGAAATTAGCTTATTTCATGCTATATCTCAAATTTTTGAGATGTGACCCCTACTTGTTTTACTTTTAAATGAGACATTAAATGTATATCTATTTGTATGCAAAGTTTTGGAAAGATGACATTACTATAATTTTTTTTATTTGCGTTATAATTTTTTTTTTTTAATTTTTTATTTTTAATTACACATAAATTCACACACAAGGATAAACATATTTCATACATTTTAACATTCTAATTATGGCAATATCTCATTGATAGATTATCTATATGGAGTGAAATATGTGTTATTATTGCAAAAAGAAAAAAAAATATAATAATAGTAGACAGAGAGAGAAAAAAGAGAGAGAAGGAAATGCGACTAAAAGTAAACAATACAAAATAAGATAAAGTGAGAGAAAAAAAACCAAAAAAACAAAAAACAAAAAATGGAAAAAAAGGGGGGGGGGGTACATACATTGTATATCAAATTTTATAGTCACTTATATAATTCGGAAGGAAATATTGTTCAAACCATTACAGATGTTATAAAATTTTATTTGCGTTATAATTTGATTACTCCAAAATTTTGTAACATCTGTTGTTGTGTTCTTTATGTACTGGCCTTTGAAGCCACCAGTAAGGAAGAATTTTTAATCTTTTACTTAGATTTTACTTTTATAGTCACTACATGTGTTCAACTTTATACTGTATAAAAATCATAACTAAATAATAGTTCAAACTATAAATATTTGTTTGATTTCTTCAAATTATCAATTTCCATGTCAAATTTTAGCAAAAATTCAGGAAAATTATCATTTCTGTTTGGAGCCCAATATTTCCAAAAAATGGCATGTGACATGGGTCACAAATAAAATAAATGAACATTTTAGGTCCCTGTCTTTATATCCAGGTGGTTTGCGGATGATTGACATTACTATTATTTCAGGAGCCAACCTCCTTAAAGCAGTTTCAAAAGCAACATTTTGTAGTTTATTACCATTTTATACCTGATACAGTGTTATTAAAAAGACTTTAAAAAGACTGGAATTCAGTTGATGGTATCGGATATTTGTTTATTTGTTTTATTGAATTATTATTTTGGAAGTTATTTCCGAATGAAAGTGCAGTGAAGGGGGGGGGGGGATGAGAATATTGACTTGTTTTGTTTATTATTTTTTTTTTCAAATTAGACTTGATTATTTTCTTTACCAAAGTCTTATTTTTCATTCAGCCGACAAAATCCAAAAGAACTTATTACAGGTTGGTTTTATGCTTTTACTAGATGACAATTCGTAACGATAGAAGAATGTGTATCTGTTCCCGCTTGAAACGATATAGCAGTTCTGGAGGTGTTGACCCTCCGCCAATTTGGTATACTATTCTAAAATTAGCTGTTGATGTCACATGTTAGATTAATATTTAAAGGAGGAATTACTTTCTTGGCAGGAAACTAAATTAAAATATATTTAAGGTATCCGATTCATAAAAGGCCGAGATTCAATGAATCTGGATGCAAAACATATATGTACTAAGTGCTTAATACTAGTACTCAGTATACTTGAGCATACTTTTCAAAGGACTAAGTGCGGTATTATGCATTTTTCGCCCCCAAAATTAAAGTTTTATAAAGAGCTTTAAAAATAAGGTGAAGATAGTTAAAGAGGTTCGTTCCTCTGATTTTGGGTAGCCATTTTTGGTCACCTCTAGTCTGGAAATTCAGTGTCATATATTAATTCCACTTGTATATTCCTATTTTACAATTCCAAATAAACTATATTGAATAAAATAGTTAAGGGAAAATTACTATTAACAGAGTTAAGTAAGGGACTATATTTTGTGGCGGAAGGTTTTTAAGAAGAAAATGAAGATTTTTCATAACTCAGTTGTTTTAGAGTACTGTAATTTTCGCTTCCTTGTTTGCAGTGCAGACTAAATTTCCAGCTAGTTTATGCATTGGGTTATCTTCGTGTTGTTTCAAAAAACATATTTTACCAATATTTCAATATTTCTATCGACGTATATTGGCACATTTAACTAATATTTCATAAAAGTCACGAAAAAATAAACTCCAATTTTAGCCTAAAATTAGCCTATTTCATGCTATATCTCAAAATTTACATCATAGACCCATACTTTTGGTTTTATTTTCTGAATCTGTAAGATATTTTTGACAAGTGTATTAAAATTTAAGAAAACGTTTGAGACTTTTAAATAATTTTATTGCATGTTGAATCGCTAATAGATACAAACAGCGTTTTATTTGTGCAAAAAGGTCAAAATATCAATTAGGTGAAGAAATTGCAAACCTTTACTTAATGATTTTTTTAATTTTATTAATTTTAAATAATATAAATTTGTATTTGATGCCATGGTTTATTCCGATTAAGAGTTATTGAGGGAAAAGCGATTTATGTGCAATTTGCACGTTCAGTGCAGAAAAGTCATATTAAATACACTGTAGCACCGAAAGGAGCATATAGACCCCAACATTTTGTTTTGAATTTTGTTTTAGCTTTTTATGATTTTTTAAAAAATACTTTAGAAAAAAACTTAGACTTATGATCGCGACGTGACGAAATGACGTCATGAAGATTGCCTTATTTTGATATAATTTAATTCTGGTTGTAACGCGGCATTTGATTGGATAGAAAAATTTAGTTAAATTTGTATAACCTGGTTAGCACGTCACAAGACACGTCACAATGCACCAACGTCAAAAACGTATTGATCCTCTTGACGTTACGTTTGAATTTTGAACAGATTAATATCATTTTTAAAAGTAAAACGCACTCAATTTGTACAGTAAATCACAGAAAATTAAATTATAAGTAATTAACTCAATATTTACCCAAGTTATATTCGTATAACCTGGGTTGGGGCAGTTTACGCTTGGGTAAATATTAGTTGGAGCAGTTTACGCTTTTTTATAATCCGCTTCGCGGATTATAAAGGGTAAACTGTCCCAACCCAGGTTATACTCGTATAACTTGGGTAGACATTGAGTTCATTTCTTAAAAATAGATGTTCTGAAGCAAAATATGGGTGTTTTCCGATGGTTTTTCGACTGAGAAATATCGAGCGCAGGCTTGCTCAACTACCATGCTATAGTATAATGTGTATACTTATCTGATGAAAAACATATGTTAAAATCGTACTTGAGCAGACCTACGCCCTATACTTCTTAATGCAAAATATAAAGCAAAAATGAGAATATTTTCATTTGTTTCCAAATTTGCGGGAATTAATCATAGATAAAGAGCGACTGAGCAATGATGACTAAAATCAAGATTAAAATGATAGGCGTCCTCTGTACATTGATTTATGAAGATTTAATTTTTATACGATACTATTCAAAAATTGGTTAAAATTAGGGGCAGATATTTGACCATACCGCACATAGTCCTTTTATTATTTATGTAAGAGCGGAATGTGTCCTAATGAATGACATTTACCTTCTCTTGAAGAGGTCCCCCCTTTTTTTTTTTTGCTTTTAATCTACAAAAATCAATTAAGCATGTATTGATATTGTCAGTATTTAGTTTTTTATTTTCAAAAATGTGCTTGTCCCCATAGAACTTAATGCACTCTTCATTAATTACTGCTTATTAAATAACGTTTTTGAAAATTTATCTCGGTAAATTCTTTTCTACTCTTAAATTCTTTGAATTAATGTTAAAGTATTTAATACATGATGGATATTCAAGGAAAATTAGGTCCTAATATGGATCAGATACCTTATGCATGTTCTATGAATTAAAACATATCTTTGTAACGCCATTGACTTCAGCATTTTGTAATTGATAGCATAAAGGTAACTACATACATCAGAAATAACTCAAAATATGCTTTTTCGCCGTCTTAAATGACGCAAACTACATGTATAGCATGTATAGCTTAAAAAAGTTGCGAACTACTGTTCATGGAACACAAAATTTATTCAGAAAAACAACATCAAAATGAATTCAGTTTTATAACCAGTCACGAAGGATTTCTCTGTATCCTGACACACCATTATCTATGATTTATTTAAAGGTAGACTAACCCCTAATTAGTAGAAGTTAGTAACAAAATACGCTCCTAATTGAGCAATCCTGCGTGAGCTGTAAAGTTTGCATCGTTCGAATTGATATCTTTTTTCTGGTCGCTCAACAAGATGCTCCCGTCCATTTTTGTTACTTCTGCCTTTCTTGAATATCGTCCCTTTCCACAATTCACTTTTGCTAAAGGAGATCTTTTTTCTGCGTCCAAAAATCGCTGCACTATTGCACACTGTCTTTCAAATTTTGTGACTGGCCTATAATATTGAGTTGTTATGAGTTCTCCAAATCTTCTAGATCTATCGTCATATTTCACAACATGTCTGTCTTCTCTTCGCTTACTCTTACAACTTTTCACTTTTCCGGAACTTTGACTGATTCTCAGTTTCTGACGGTTGATCGCAAACGACGATTCCGATTCAACTTTTACACATCTGTCTCCATTGTCCATGTGACACATCAGATCCTGTCGTCTGCAAAATGCTTTGAAGCAACATGGACACTGCGTCATAAGATCCCCCAAGTTACCGCGTAAGAGATTTTCCGGGGCAGAGAGAGGAACTGAGTGACAGAAATGATGCATATCCAATTCTATCTTTCTACTGTATGCCTTTCCGCATACTGCGCAGAAATGTAGTTTCCGGTAAACTCCGATTCTGTTCGAAAAGGTAACATGGTTGTCGTCCACTGCCATATCCCAAAGATATCAAAAAACATCCAAGATAAGCTGGAATAAAATAGAATATAAATATCTAAAAGATTTATTCATTTTTTAAATAAAATTTAATACTTACATAGATTACTCTGTTTCGGTTTTTTCCCGTTAATTCATTGTTGGTTTTTTTCGATAAGGACAAATGCATGATTGTACTTATCAGCAAAGAACAATCGATATTGAACAGGTTGGGACCAATCGCCCAAATGGAATATAATAGCCTGTTTGGGATATAATAGCCCAGATGGGATATAAATTTGAAGTGCAAAAAAAAAGAAAAATTTTATTTTGCTAGAAATATCGTTAATCCTCATTAGAATAGATGAAATGTAACAACTTTTGGTAAACAACTTTTTCTGTAACCGTACTATTACCGAGATTGATCCCTCAGTATATCCATAACTTCTTAAGGGATCAATCTTACAAACTAAAGGATTATAGTAAAACTTGCTAACCAAGAGTTGCAATGTTGCATCTGACATAAATTAATGCGGATTTATCATGTTTATATCAAAATTTTTCCATTTTTTGCACTTGAAATTTATATCCCATTTGGGCTATTATATCCCAAACGGGCTATTGTATCCCATTTGGGCGATTGGTCCCAACCTTGTTGAAATAAGAAAACAATCCAATATTTCTTCTTTGACAAACTCCTCCTTTTTATCCACAGAAATTGACTAAAATATAAACATTTTACACTGGAAAATCTTTTATCATTCGTCTTCATTTAGAAAATATTGGAACACCTTGCACCTTGTTTTAAACAATAAAATGCTTTCTTTGATGATTCATGCGGGATGTGAAGGTGGCGACATTGCAGAAAAAATACATATTTTTCTGCAATGATCGCTATCTTCATAACCCGCATGAATCATCAAAGAAAGCATATTTCTAATTTCTACATGTTACTTAAACCATAACTCTAATAGACAACCAGATTTTCATGCATAGTTTTATTTCCAATGCTGGCGAATGTAATTAGGATCAATTCACGTTGTGAATTCAAGTCATATTAACAAATGGACGTAGATTGGAATCAGGCATTTATTTAAAAAAAAAATTCAGATTAACAGACATTACAAACTAGTTGATCCTCAATCTCACCTTGAATTTTGTTTCTGAGCAATATATTTTCGTATATCTGTTCATTTTGCATCAATCTAATAGATATAAATTATTAATTTAAATTTGCATATTTTGGCTGTATAGGTACTTGTCGAGGTTGTATTATACTCAGGTGACTGTTAAAGGCCTTGAGACTCTGTTACTGTATGACGCGATAGAGGGGCCGTTTCAAAACTATTCCATGAATTTTTGGGTTTTTTAAAAATCGACTGAAACGAAAACTCGAGCATAGAAGGCTGTAAAAGTGTAATGGAGTTGTTTGCTCTCTCTCTCTCTCTCTCTCTCTCTCTCTCTCTCTCTCTCTCTCCATTCATTTCATTTGAAATGTAAAGAAAAACCTATATGAAAAATACATCTACCAGTTTTGACTCGATACCAAATTAGCTCAGCCGCTATTATTTTGTCAAAACTTGGAATTATTCATATATATATGACCAGACTTACGTGAAATGCCTACCGGTTATCAATTTCACCATTTACGCATTGCCTGGGGTCCTACGCCAACTTTAATTTGGGATAAGTGTGAACCCATGTTCCTTAAAAATTGTAAGGATACTTTATGAATTAATTCATGATTATTAACAATTGGCTCAAACTCATGCACGTAGCACACCCCCGCCCCCCTACTTTTTTGAAATCGACATATATTTCACATACAGAAAAATGTTTGTTTTTCTTTTACAATGTGTACCCCTTTCACGTTTTTCGGGATAGGGTGTGTGTGTGTGTGTACGCTGGAACAGTGTTAAAATAAATGTTTTCAAAAAAATCAAGATATGAGACACTATGCGCTGCCCAGTGGATTACGATTTTTATCACTGGCGAATCTAGTGTTTTACTATTTTTTTTCTGGCGTGTCAATATGCTGAGGTTGGTCTGTCCCCCCTCCCCCTTTAAAAAAAACCCCGATGCTAAGTGTCCGAACTTTGATACATAGTTGGATCTTTTCGAACAGGACCTGATTGATTGTGCTGTCACGATGAAAACCCATCACCCAGCCTTTGTGCCTACTCAACTTACGCCCCCCTCTCAGAGTAGTGAAATTTAACGTCAGTCTTATATGACGGACTGTGAAGGTGGGTGCAACACTTAAAAGTCAAAGTGAGTCGTGGTATCTAAAACACGCATTCAATTACAACCTACCTTACCTCGTTAAAGTCGGAGCACCTGCAGTTTCCACGTGGTATGGAGTCACGTTTGTGTCACTGCAAGTGTTCGTGACAAGACCAGACTCGATGCACCTGATAACAAGCTCGCTTCTTATTTTGACCGGAGTTACTTGCGCAATTAACTGTTGGGCCAGTGATTTTGTGTGTGCAATTATGATTTAAAGTATAGAAAAAGAAAGACACGTGCAAGAAATTGAAGCAAACACTCCTTCGTGAGAAGCTTCCATATTTAATCATGCTCTGTTGTTTTCTTTTAAATTAAGGTTCTCTGTTCTTCAGCCTCAAAGTATTTTTATTTCATCATAAAAATGTTATTCATCCTTCAAACTTTATAAATGAAATAAAAAGAAATTTTTGATGGTATCCATGCATTTTACGAAGTTATTGCAATTACACCAAGCCAAGCAAGTGGCAGTAGAGGAGCGATCGAGACTAATATGGCGACCAAATGCTTTTATGAATTCATGTCAGCTTTAAATTTGTCTATATAAAAGAATCCGGATAATTAAGTGTTATCGATGTTAACCGTGCATGGAACATTTGTTTTGTTCCTCGGTTTTGGGACACCTGAACATCTTGACGTGCTGAATCTCTGCCGATATGAACGTTCTCGGTAAAACTCTTATCATGATATTTTCAGGCCCTATCTAACTTCAAAACGAGCCCAATCTAGTCCGCAATGCACTTACAAATGTGGTAAAAACAGCTTTTGTTATTTTCTGCAAGAGGTGGCTGTTTAATACGTACATGTATATTTCACAATATATAGGGGGTCCTCTAGATTTATTTTCCTTTATAGGGCCTTTCTTTGCTTATTATGATTATTATTAACGTTTTCAATTCATCCACGCTCCTGTTACATACAATTAGTAAAATATAAAGCGATAGCATGTTCTAACACATACGCAGATCTAGAGGGGGGTCGGTGGGTCCCCCCCCCCTGGAAAATAATTTTTTTTTTACATTTACCTAGAAAAATTATCGCAAATATGCCTCGGACTCCCTGGCAAACACAATTATTCTTCGGACGCCCCCCCCCCCCCCCCCGGAAAATTTTTCTGGATCCACGCATGTAAGATGTTACAGAAAATAAATGCCAGCGGATGTAACTGAAGAAGAAAAAAAACAAAGCGTCAATTACCAATTGATAACATAATTGTATTCAATATGCTTTCAACAAGTTTATAACATTACATTATGGAGACATGGTTTACATATTATCATGATAGGTATTCTTAAATCAATGCGAGCTAAAAAGTAAAATGCACATAAATTACAGATGGCACCAGATTACTTTACTTTTACTGCAATTATATACATGTAGGTGTCTAGTTTCACAATGTTATGTACATGTACTGTAAAACTGGATGGTTGTCCAAACTTCGCTAAAAATATGTCTAAAAGAAATAGGGGATTCTACTATAACCAATATGGCAATAATATAGTTTTTTCAATGTTTAAAACTAATGAAATAAAAATAACCAAAACAATGTAGGACATGTACCCAGTATAGTAAACCAACCTTTATTTATGTGTTAGAGAATGACTAATGACAGTCAAACCTCGTTATCTCGAACTAGATGGGACTGGTTAAAAACCCTGAGATATCCGAGTATTTGAGATATCAAAGGTAAAATACTTAAAGTTTTAGTGGTTTGGACTTACAAATCACTTCGACATATCCATTGTATTCGAGATATTGGTGTTTGAGAGACCGAAGTTCAACTGTATGTTTATCACCATTGCATTCAGGAAGTCTGAACCATCAGTATATATTTTTCATTATTAAATCCTTCAGGGACAGTTCAACACCTGAGAATTTACAATATTCTATCTCCTGATAAGAAAAACAGTTTTCTACATTTGACCTCAAAAATACATTTAAAAAAGAAAAAAACATGTACATTAAAATAAATCTATTGAGAGCTGCCATATGAGATTTTACAACTGAACAGATTGTAGGGAAAAAATCTGTCAACTGTTGATGAAAAATGAAGAAATCTGATGAAAAAGTGTGTAAGATACAGAATCACAAATAACAAACTCAGATCAGATGGTTAGATCTATGATCAAAAAGAATATCTGGTCATTAATTTTAATAAAGGCCTAAACACAAAAGTAAAAACACTATTTCATGAAATATGTGTATTAAATAATTATAAACAGCTGATCTTGAGGTATAAATACATTTGGTCATGAGGTAAAGAAGTCGGACGAGGAGATGAGATCACAAGCACTTGTATGTTCCAGCATGTCCTTGGCAAAATTCCTGAACTCTCTCAGCAGACCCTGGTCCTTCTTGGTGTTACGTTTGTACCGCTTGGCCCTGATCAGCTTGTCCGCCAGGTAATGCAGCCAGAACACATTGGTCTGGGCATGGAACGCTTCCCAGTTGTTTCTAAAAAAGACACAAAGAAAAATATGAAAAAATTCTGTATGTATTTTATTTATCTAGTGGAGTATGGACCATTACCTTAACATATAAAAAATAACCAAATTAAATTTACCAAAATCTGTATGAAAATTCAACAAAAAGAATTTGAAAATTTTTAAATCCAATTTTTTACTATTTCAATAAAAGTTTTTGACAGCTATTGATGAGCTGTTTAGACTTACTTATTGAGCTCCTTCATTTTGCGATACATGTCAAACTGGTAGTCCCCCGTCCCTTCGAAGAGACTGTCGTCTGTGGAGAGATCCGTGAAAACTGTACAGCCATCTACACAGGGAAAAAAAAAAAAACATCAAAGAATTATACATGTATGTCACGTTTGCACCAATATGCGGTGGATGTCATCTAGGTTATTAAATTTTTTATTACACACTGCAGTGATGTTATATAAAAGGATTTTACGCTTTATTATCAAAATGACGTTTTAATCTTATGCATCAAAAAGACAGCAAAAATTGGATTTATAGAAAAGTGGTTAAAACGTGTGAAAAAAAAAGAATTTATCATGATCTGTGAGGGTATATGATTTTTATCCAACTCAAGCGTTTTCAATCCTATCCTATTACATGTACTAGAAAACTAACAACTTACTGGATAAAAATCATATACTAGGGCTGTCACAGTTCCAAAATTTTTCGGGTTGGGTCAGGTCATAAATTTTTCGGTTCAATTTCGGGTTTTTTGGTTCGGGTCTACTTTCAAATAAAAATTCATTTTATAAACTTCAAGAGTTTATTTTTGTCTATTTCTTCACTCTTTAATAACAAACTTCAACACCATAACTAGTTTCCTGACTAGAAATTCAAATTACATTTGATAATTTTTAAGTTAAATTTTATTTAAAAAAAAATCATTTATAAAATAATTTCACCATAGATAACTTAATGAACATTTTTAAAGCCATATATACTACAAAGGATTAATCATTATTGGAAAATTTTATTGTAAACTTCGATTTTCATTATCATTGATTATGAACTATCTTTTTTTTATAGTTTATAAATAAGTGTACCTGTGGCTGATCTTTCCTTTTAAGATATATTTTAATGCTTCTTTTAATAAATGGTTAAAGGAGATTTGATAACTTTAATATGTTTACAAAATAAGTATATTTATGAAGTCTAAAGATGTGTTTGTGTATTTTCGAGTTCCAGGTAATGCACACCGTGTGTTGTTTTCTGTAACAACGCAGATTTGCCCACATTATTTTGCATGGATTTGACTTCTGGCTTTCCTCATTCAATCTCACTACTAATAAATCCAGAAAATTCTGACCCTAACAGTGTGCGAAATTAATGGTAGACCGATAGACAAAATCTATAGAAAATATGCTGGGTCTATAGTAACGTGAATATTCATAGACAGACTTGTCTATAGCACGAACGAATGTTAATAGAATAGGGGTTCAATTACACAAATCGGAACCGAACCGGAATCCGGAAAAACAGAACAACCGAAACCGAACCGAACAAATTGTTCCGCAGTTTTCGGTTATTTCGGTGACCCGTGACAGCCCTATCATATACCTTTACAAATCATGAGATCTTATATATCTTCAATATGCATGTAAATGCAGCTTATATCAATCCAACAATACATAATGTTACTATCCAAATGACCTTGAATGATTTAATTAAGAATGAATGTGACTAGATTAAAGTGACTCTAATGTATAGGGTAACATACAACCATGGTGAAAACAATTCAATTTTTCCAGCCTCCCTCTGTACTTAGCACACAATGAAAATATCAATTTGAATAGATTCCATTAATACATTTAATGTACAATGTAATTATTCTTTTATCACCCCTGATCCCCTAAGTAAAATGTATACCTACCTTTAACGAGCCGGGACAGAGTAAAGTCTATGATGCTGACATGAACTCCATGAGACTCCACCTGAAATGTCTGGCCCATGACCACATACTCATGGAATTTGAGTTCCGTTTTCTTGACCAGTACATTCCCCCAGTGAAGATCTCGGTGCTCGAACTGCAGGGCTTCCTCTGCTACCGCCAGAGAAAATGTCACTTGTTTGAAAACACTCTTGGCCTCAAAAATATTATTGAACTGAAAAAAGAAAGGCATAATTATTTGGTTTTTTGATTTCAGTTTCATAAAGTGTAATATAAAGATACATTGACTTATAAAACTACATGAAGTGTTTTTTTTCCAAAAAAAAAAATCATATTAAGAGTGTATCTGCCTGCTTATTTTCACTAACATTGTCTTTTAAAAACAATAAAAAGCAACTATTAATTAACTATCCTTTTAGGATAGATCTATGCATATACATTTTAAATGTTTGCATGACCAAATGTGGATATTCATTACATTTCATTATGTCAAATTCTAAATTATAGGTTAAGTACTACCTAAATGTTTGCATGACCAAATTTAAATATAATTGTTCATAACATTTCACAATTTTAAATTCCAAATTAGAGGTTGAGTACTATCTAATTCACCTGGGCAGATTCCAAGTCTTTCCCTCCATCTGCAAACTCGAACATGATGAAGAGCTGGTCATCAGAAAACATGTCTGAAATCAAGACATATCTCTTTGTCATTTTAATTCTTTAAACCAGAATAAGTCATTTTATGTCCTCAAAATTATGTCCAAAAAAAAAAAAAAAAAAGAATTCTGTTTTTCAAACACTTTCTTTCATTATATTTTTTTGGTGATGATTCAAGACAAGGATATGCTTATTTGTATACATTCTAGGTTAGAGATCAGATCTGTCTAAAGCTTCTTAATTGTTTATTAAAACAAAATTGAGAATTCATATTCAGTGATCTAAGGTCAGTTTAAAGGTCAGGGAGTGGTAAGGTTTAAGGTCAAAATGATCAGAACAGCAAACTTGGTTACTACATGTGTATTCATTTTAGAACATTGTGTTTAACTTGATGTCTTTCTTTAGACATATTTTTTTTTCAGAGAATATATTCCTGATGCAATAGCCTAAGTAAGCAATTCACATAAACATCCTAACATGCTTGTTGCAATTAAGAACTTCTCAATATGTTACTTTCAGTCAGGTACTGTAATATATTTAAGGCCCTTCACACAGATATATTCTCATCCATGCTTTTTCCCTAAAACTCTTTGAAAATACCTGGGTTATCATTTTCGGAGCCTTTCTCTTCATGAAATGCGTTCCACTCATTCAGAAGCTTAGAGGGGTACCTTCCCTTTACACAGGAAACCCTGCAAAACAAAGGCACAAGTAAAATAAAATCTTGTTTGATTCAAACTCAAGCTAAATCAATTTTTTTCTGTTGGGAAAGGGTATATAGAGATATTGGTGTAATTGCACTTAATGTTCTGTTTTTTTATTGTGTTGAGAGGGGGATAAAATTTTGAACTTGCAACTACAAATGGTGTACACTTGTGTCTATCCAAGATAAATGTTGATGTGTACAGATTTAAAGAACCACACTATAGTGATACTGAAAACTAGATCACATTCCACACACTCTGTAATTTAACAGGAAAAACATTTGAGATAACCATGGTTAATTTTACTTCTGTAATCACTAATTGTTCATAGTTCACTCAGTTACTTCTTCTCCAGTTACTGAATGTCCTAGTACACTTGTAGCTTGAAAAAAAAACCCAACTAAAAAAAAAAATAAGACATTGAGATTAAAAATGTCAGGAACAAGACTAAGAGCAGTTACCTTTGAACTTCACAAAAATTCTGAGTGTAGCACTGTTCATTTTCCCTCAGCAAACTCAATTCCCTGAAAAAGAGAAAACAAATAACAAAATGTAAAGGTTAAAGATAACGCAAATCCTTTCAATAAGCCGTCTCTGCACATATGTATTACATGTTGAGAGGTTCAATAAATTTTAAAAGATTTTTTAAGAGCTACAATTGTGAAGATTTGTTTTACAAATGAATAACATACTTGAGTTATCTTCAGCAGTGTTTTTTTCATATTTGAAAAATGCCTGGTTTAAATATGACAATGGTGATATTTCAATATATAAATATATTATTATAACTGTACAGTAACTTGATCCAAAGGGTTGGATCATGTTGAGTTGCCAGGCGCGGATCAGCGAAGCGTCTCGTTTGATCTGATGATCCGCGCCTGGCAACTCAACGTGATCCGACCCTTTGGATCAAGTTACTGTTATAACGATAAATTTATTATATACCCTGGTCCATTTAAAAGTTTTAATTACCGGTACAGAACTATCTTTTTAAAATTAATTGTATGACGTTTACTTATACATGTATAACAAAGCTAATTTTAAACGGACTCTTTTAAAATGTGCTAAAATACAGATGTTATTTAATGTGTACTAAGTCATCAGTTTCAGAGAGTGGTGATACGGAATCGGAAACCCACAGTGTGAAATCCGGAAAATCGGATCACACTCTGTAAAATTGACAGTATCAAGAAAGGAAATTTGATGGGTATATAATATATACTAATATCATTAGGACCTAAAATACTAGATGTGACCTTACAGTAGTTTGAGAGAGAGAGAGAGAGAGAGAGAGAGAGAGAGAGAGAGAGAAAGAGACGTACACTGAGATTACAATCTCTGGTAATATTTCCTCAAATGACTTTTGCTTCTCATCGTTCACTTCAAAGTCGCCTTCTACTGGAATGATCTACAACAGGACCAAATCTAAACAGTGAGTACGAGTTTGATAATAACATTCATTGCATACATTTTAATTGTATGTTTCCATTTGGTAGCATTTTAAATTCAAGGTACATGTATCTTCACTGCATAAAATATGTTAACATGTTATGGTACGGATATACATGTATATAATATATGCACTCGTGTACAACAAAATATTTACCTTGAGAGCTACGGAGTTCTTTCCCCTTTTGGTCCGGAACACTTCTCCATATACGCCCTCTCCAACTTTTTTACATTGTTTCATCATTCTGAAAAAGAGAACCCTTCCTCTTAGCATGATTTTTTTTTTCAATAAAACCCAACTATCTTTGATCTAATTCATTGCCTCATCATACTGGAAAACATAACATTACTTATCAATAAAAAAAGAAAAAATTTAATAGCATGTTTAGCATTCAAATAAGATTGTGCTTATATAGATTCAAAACTTATCTTTAGCCAATAAGGAAAAAAATTGAGTGGTCAATACACTTATGGCAAATACATGTAATAAAAAAAAAATTAAAAGATTCAGAGTTCAATTTTTTAATACTGTAAACCAACTTAAATAAATATTCTTCAGGTCCGCGAGAGCCTCATTGCCACAAATATTTCTCACTGCGAACCAGTTCCCAAATGCCTCTGGTATTTTATTTTCCACAATAATCGACATCATGATTGCAAAAATTAGTCGATGCAAACCAGTTTATCTCCTGTTAGTCGCAAAATAAAGTTACTGCAAATAAAAGCTGGTTTACAATAGATGACCTGGAAATCTCCCTCTTCTTCTTGTGCTGTACTTACTCGCTACTGATACAGGAATGGAAGGTTTCTATATCCTCCTGTTGGCAGACCTCCAATATCTTGGAGCGGGGGGATGGAGGAGGAACCGATTTCTTTCTCTGAGGAGTCAGGACATCCTGAAACATACAGAAAGATAAAATGAAATCAAATTATCAACTTGACCTATCCCTGTCAATGACTTTTAAAGTTAGGAATTCTATACTAAAATATTTACTCTGAAATTTACAAGCTTGAAAGATAAACAGGTGAGCTTCAAAATTATGAAATAATTAAAACAGGATTTGACAAACCTAAACACTCAGTTGTAAAAGACAAAACCATTATTTCATGTATTTGGAGCTCAAGTTTATACTTACAAAGTGAGATCTATTGAGCAAGCTTTTGCTGAGTGAGACATTAGGGGTTTCCTTCATGGTCAGGGAAGAATGAGCTGAATAGAAGTTGTCATTTTCTGGACTCGCCAACATATACTTGGTCATACTCCTTTCACTCTCTCCCCCCTCATTTTCTTCTTCATCTTCATTTTCCTCTTCTTCATCTTCTTCAAAAATTTTACTTAAATCATCATCACCTCTTACTTCACTTTCCTCATCTTCTTCAGTATCACTTTCATCCTCATCCTCCTCCTCCTCAGAATCTAACACTTCAAGTTTTGATTCGGCAGTCACACAATTTATCGAAGAGCCATTCTCATCAAAAGTACTAAACAAACTTTCCGAGTGGTCCATACTAGACAGCTTGGAGGGCCTCCGAGACACATGCATGGAAAGAAAACTGTCTCTTAATTTCTCCAACTGAACAATGCAAGGTATAACAGGGCTAGATAGACTCTCGTCGTTTGGTGTCTTAAACACTGATTTACTTTTGTTGTTCACATCAGAAGCGTTAGATGCTGAGACTCTCGATAAACATTCATTGGCGTAGGAGCTTTGCTCTAAATGAACGGAAGGAGAAGGCGGAACGTCGTCATCTACATGATCAATTACAGACAAATTATTTATATCATTAGCAGAACAAGTCCTCTTGGCACAAGGAGTACTGGTTTCAATCTTATTCTGACTACGTAAATTGCGCGGAGAGTAAACACTGTCATTTTTAATCTGGGCCGGGGAACCCGAGATTACGAGGCTGTAATCGTCAAATTCACTGAAGTTCGTAATGGAGGATAATGAATCGGATTTTTGACTAGGTAGCTGGATGCTTAAGTTTGGAATTCTTTTTCGTTTTCCTCCGTACTTTGGTTTGTCTACTTCCTCTTGTTCGGCATAGTTCCTGTCCCGTAAGGCTCTCCTAGGGCGACTGGTTCGGAACAAACTGTCACTTCCTGTGCTGGAACAACTCTCCTAAAGGTAAAAAAAATCTAAATTTTTCCTCACAGAATATCAATAATATTATAAACATTACAAGAATAATTTTGGCACATTTAAGGAGGGATATACTAAGTTCTTATCATGCTTACATTTATGTGAAATATGTAGTTAAGAAATAAATTGACAGCAGTATCTGACAAGCCAAAACTTTTTATACAGGAAAAAATAAAGAACATATTCTGGTAGTATTGGAGAATGATTACCAACAAGAATTTTAAATCTAAGCATAATTCAAACAACCATCATCTTTTAATCACAAAATTTTTTGTTGTTCCTTCTTACCCCATCAGATCCAAGTCTTTTCTGTTGTAGCCTTTTGTTTGTCACACGTCCAATGTTTTCTTTGTTCTTACCTCTGGAAGTTTTCTTTGAGCTGAAATGTATCATTTCAATAAAGAGTTCAAACTTTACAAGTTGCATTGATTCATTCTTCTTAGTCTTATTTCATAATAATAATAAAATTTTCTTATTTGTTATTTTTATCATTTATAGAGGCTTCAAGCTTTCAATTATAATTTGTATGAATAATTTGATTACAATACAATATACATAATAATGTATGGTATTACAAGATCAAATATCCTGTATGACAACCTCTTCAAAAAGCATGTAATAATCTATGCTACATGTAACATTAACACTTTTCACCGCCCCTCTGAAAATTTGAAGGATCTAGCTTTATTGGTGATCATTTTTGAAAGATAATACAATGTAATGTACATGTACAGGGATTTTTTTGGGGGTCTCTCTGGGGCCGAAATTCGGCCCCATTCCCAATGCTGAAAAGTGCATGTTTTTCCCAAAATTATGCCTAAAAATTTCCAATATGACAATAGTAAATTATTAGAAATTAAAAAATATTCAGAAATGACAAAAAGGTGGGGTTTTTTCTGCAAAAGACATAAACTAAAGCTGTTTTAAGCCAGCTTCATACTATAAATAGTAAAAATTGATTAAATGACTTTTTTCATTTTTATTTCTATTTATTTGTATGAAGATATTTTTTCCCAATCTCAACCAAATTTCGCTATTTTTCCCAAACTTGATGGCCTCGGCCCCTGGAATGAAAGGGTAAAACAATCGCTGATGTATATCGAAGTCTGTGTTCATATGAATTCAAAATTACATGACGTACACTAACATACTGACATTATCAGATAATGTCAGTGTGTTTCAATGATTATCTTATTAAATCTTGCTGAAAATGGATACTCCAATATAACAACATGTGTGGATTCAAAAATTTTTCCAATGTGTCACACACCCCCTCCCCCCAATTAATCTAAAATACACTGTATGATATCAATCTAAAATACACTGACACTTTACAAAATTAAAACAAAGCGAATAGTCATGATGACTAGTACTCAATCAAACAAATTCTTAGACTGTTGCCAGAACCTTCGAGTTGTTATTGGTCCTCCAAACAGGCTGTCGTTTGTTGAGTTTTGGGTCGAGGAGTCCAGGCTGCTGCTACTACTGCTGAACAAACCACCCGCAGTGTCAGTCTTTTTCTCATCATCAGAGCTCCAAATATCAGCAGTTATCACCCTTTGTCTGTGACGACCATAGGTCTTGATGGTGTTCTTGGCTCTGCCCATCTTTTCTTTATTATCTAAGCAAATGTTAAGATGACAATTTATTCAATGGAGAGTGACTGAGTCCAAGACTGTGTATACACAGCATGTAGAGGTTCCTTAACTCTTTATGAAATCATGTCACGTACACAACTAATCGTAATCATAGGCACTCCTCAGTTAATTTTGTAAATGACAAACGATAACTATTTATATATGTCTACCCTCTATACTATAAAATCAGATTTTATAGTATAGAGGGTAGACATATATAGATATCGTTCATCATTTATAAAATTGGAGTCAAGTGAAGTCGGACACAAACCGACTCGTACCCAAACAGACTTATAATCCATTGGTCCAGTGGTAAACAATGATACTTGGGTTGTAAATGTAAAAGATAATCTGTTAAGGTTAGGTTTTGATAAAATTACAATAATTTAGAAATTATGAGTTAAATGAATGTAGAATTTTTGATATAATGTCATCTCCTATAAGTTTGCCAAAGAGGTCCCTATATCAACACCTATGATCGTAATGGCACACGTAGATACATAGAGGCATTTTAACCTTCTTGATTCTGTAAAATATATGTAAGAGACTAGAATGGTTAAGATGCCCGTCCCTGTGTTGTTATGGTTATATGTACACGTTCACAGTTACATCGTGTTTAAAAGTAATGAGTGACTATGTATCAGGTCCAGTACAATCACTAGATTTAGCTACGTAGCTTGATTTACCTACATAGCTTTATTTACCTACCTGAAGTAAGTTTATTTAGCTACCTTTATGCAATTTTGCTTTTTATGTAAAACAGACAAAAAGTCGCAAGGAACTGTCAACCTATATTTGTACTATGTAGTTTTATAAAAACAATCCAGAGCAAAAATAGTTAAAACATCGCTGCTTTTGAGCAATTTTAAGGAAAACATGCATTTCTATTGTTTGAGTAACTGTATGGCACCTTGTGTGCGATGAGGCATGGATAAGTGTGATTACTTGACCTCTGAATCACGTTGTGCTGAATTATTACCAATCATTGTTAACCAGAACTGTTCTTCTTTGTTATTCCATTTAAGAAGTAGCTGTTTGGTAACACATAAACAGTTAAATATCGCCCCAAAACATATAGAACTTTGCCTGCATTTGTGCAAAAAGAGCAACATTTTAAAGAGTGATTTTTTTACGAATTGTTTTCAGATCAGTTCAAAGTTGAAAACTATTGCTGTACTCAGGTGCGACTTTTTGTAAAAATGCTCATTTAAGACAAAAGTATTGAGTAGCTAAATAAACCTACTTCAGGTAGGTAAATAAACTATGTAGGTAAATCAAGCTACGTAGCTAAATCTAGTGATTGTACCGGACCTGTGTATTGACTAGAAAATAGAGCTCAGGACACAGGGGCTTGTGTAGAGAAAAAAAACATCGATAAAAAAGGTGTTTTTCCTCTAAGGTACCCCCTTTTTTTTATCGATGTTTTTTTTCTCTACCCAAGCCCCTGTGCTCAGGAGGGACTCTAAAGATATCACGGCTTAATTTCAACTGACCATTAATTATGCCCGATGGCGAAAACATTAAATGGCTGTATTCTCTTTTGAGAAGTGGATATAGGCTATGCCTTTCCACTTCTCAAAAGAGATTGCAACTTGTGACTGCAGCATCCAAAACAGATATCTTCACAATTATCACGATGAGTCGAATTACTCAATAAATACACATAATTTTCCAACAGTTTTTATGTATTGCTTTACTAAAAACACAAAATGGAATACAATTTTACCTTAATCACATTGCATGAGACATCATTTGTAGTAAAAGTTAAGTTTAGTGTTTACTTTAAAATCAAAAATGGCGGTGCAGTTTGTAACAATCAATTTGATTGGTCAAAGGAAAAATTCCAAAATTAAAACGTTCTTGAAACGGAAGATATATTTCCGGGCTTGAAACCATGCGCATTTATTTTGAAAATTATAAGGGGGGAGTTTTGTTATGTGATAAATCAAATAAATGTCATTTTGGTAATCACTCTGGTGAACGAAATTAATAACTAGATAGTATACGAAAACTACCACGAACGGTTTGGTTTTTCTTTTACACATATTTCGTTACATAAACAAGGTTTGCAGTGATATTTTTCTCTTACATATTACTTATTCAACTCTAGAGTAGAGAAATACTGTGAACATGTGTAAGTACTCAAATCTTTTTTTGAATATTTAAATCAAGTAAATAACAGGAAAACAATTATCTGCAAAATAGAGTTATCTTTCCTTATTTTTTCCGGGGAGCGGATCGTGATACTGGTGATTGGAGTGGTACATTACCCTTTTCTGACGATAATTAATGCTTAAATATACAAATCTCTGAAATAAAAAAAAAAAATGTTAACGGGCGAAAATAACCAAACTTGGTCTGTTTCTTGTTTTACGGATCATTTAAAAAGAATTATATACATGTAATTAAATAAAATTAAAAAAAAAATACAATGAAAATTTTTTTTTTAATCCAAATGCATACAATTAATTACATTTTGAAAAACTGTGGAATTATTTATAAATCATTTGCATGCGTCTGAAAACCCCGCTTTAAAAGCGGGAGAAACATTGAAACTTTAGCCGCGGTAATTTCAACATCAGTATAGCTACTATCTTTAAAACTTTTTAATCCTTATTGTATCTTTGGCGTACTTAGATAATCTTACATGTTTTTTTCAATAACAAAAGGACGCAATGTAATCAAATACATTGATTTATCCCTGGACTTTCATAATTCTAATCAACACCACCTGCCCCGGATTGAACCTTAACTAAAATTAATTCAGTCGTTCCACTTTTTGTATATGAATGGTTTTCTATGGCTTTTTCTACGGCTAACAGAAAAAAGTTTAATTTTTGAATCTATATTTTAACACAAAATAAAATACATTTTATAATTTGTTTTGAATTTATTGATCGGAAATATATAAATTTTTTTGACAACAAGTAGTCTAGGTAGTAGTTTTGTCTTTCTTGTCCTTATTTATTGTTGTTTTTGTTTTGGTTTGTAAAATTTTGATGGAAAACTTCTCCAATGGGAAAAAAAAAATGATAGCACCCCCCCCCCCCCCCAAAAAAAGAAAATGGCTTGTGCCTAACGTAAAAACCTTATAAATGATCATGATAAATATTAATTGTAGGCATGACTTAAAAAAGAGAAATGACTGCAACGAGTGGAATCGCTTTAATACAGGGGGCCAGTCGAGGGATAGGACTTCAGTTTTGTAAAACCCTGTTGCAGCGCAACCCCGCAACAACCGTCATAGCAACATGTCGCAATCCGAACTCGTCCCCAGACCTCGAGCAACTGAAGGACAGCAACCCCGCCAATCTACACGTTTGTAAACTAGACGTCACAAAAGAGGAGGAGATTGTAGGCGTGTCTAAGTTTGTGACTGACAGCTTTGGGAGACTGGATCTGCTCCTTAACTGTGCAGGGATGCTGCACCCCAGCGGCAAAGGGGAGACAGGTCTGCGTAGTGTTGATGAACAGGTACATGTATATATAATTATATGGGAGGAGTTTTACTTCATTTACATGGACATTTATACATGTATGTTACGGATTATTCGTCGCAGTTGTTATTGCCAATTGATTGCAACAACTGTTGATTCATTTTAATTTTCTTTTCTTTTTTCGGGGGGGGGGGGGGGGGGGGGGGGTGGTTTTAACATTTTCGACCCGTCGATGTTTCGTCATTTTGACTAAACAGGATTGCCTTTATTTTTTAATATTTAATTCATTAATTGATTTTGTTTTACATATACTTTGTACTTGAATGCTTTATTTCATTTACATGTACATTTCTAGATCGACATCGCTTGTAACACCTACTGTTAAATGTTTTCATTCCTGGACGTTGTAAATCTACTTTTCTAGGATGTTGCATACTTCATATGGCAAAAACTGATGGGAAGGGGGCAGGGATTCAGTGGCTGTATTTATCGTTATACACAGTGTCATACGCCTTTTGTCATTGGAAACAAATAAAACAAAACAAAGAAGGGATAAACAAGTACACCAACACAGAATTAGCACACATAGTACATGTACATGGCACTGGTACACGTGTATTGGTCATTTTAGGGCCTGCTGTCTACCATACATACGAATGCTGTTGGTCCACTGCTGATGGCGAAGATGCTGAGCCCGTTGCTACTGAATGGGCAGGGACAGTTCGGGGCACCGCCCACTGACTCTGGATCCACCCACTGTGGAATCATTGCCAACATGTCGGCCAAAGTCGGCTCCATTACAGATAACGGTATGTACCAGCACTAGTTTTTTTTTTCCAACGATATTTTGTTTAGGCTGTAGAATATCTGGACAGATTATCTTAGCCAGACCGATTATTACGATTGGCAAGATAAACTATATTTTTACTTGGCTGATTTTTCATGCTGTACATTTGTTGCAATTATTAACTTTGCTCACCTGTCAATTTTAATTTTCAATTGTCATTTTGGAACATGATAACTCTCGGGTTAGGCCTTTATGTGAACACTTGGACCAACCTCAGAGCTTCTTTTGTTGAATGTGTTACAAATGGAGTTTCGCTTGTTTTTGTAATCAAGTTCACCTTGTACATTGTATTTGTACTTGTATTATACTATAGGGGGAAGTTTTATTACAGAAACAAACGCCGGTGCTATTATAAGCAAGTCAGGATCAAAGCCATCTAAACATTTCATTTTATACGCTGAAATCGTTTAATTGTACCATAATTTACTTGCAATGTACACAAAGGTACTCCAGTTATGATTTACATGCACACAAGCAAACACACACATGGAAAAAAAACCCAACAATTACAATATTTTCCTCAGACTTACATAATTATATCTGTACATGTATATGGTTTTTTATTGTTAGGCCTAGGAGGATGGTATAGTTACCGAATGTCCAAAGCAGCACTCAACATGGCCACCAAGAACCTCAGTATAGAACTGGGTCGCGGCCGGAGGAAGGTGATCTGTGTGTCGCTACATCCGGGGACTGTCGACACAGACTTATCCCGACCCTATCACAAGAACGTACCCAACTTATTCACCACAGAATACTCTGTCAAATCTCTACTACAAGTCATTGACTCTTTGACAGTGGAGGATTCTGGAAAATTTTTCACTTATGACAGGACCGAGTTGCCATATTAACCTAGCAACGAATAATTGTGCATGTGTTCTTTGTATTAAAATGTAATCTCAGGTGAACGAGTATATTTTGGATGTCTCATTTATATAACTTTGTGTGAAAAGTGGAATAAAATTTAATACTTTGAAATGAGTTCCTCTTCACTATGAACAGGCATGTATTAACTAGCCTGCAGAGCGAGAGAGAGAGAGAGATTTACATATACATAGAGGCTTACATGTAGCCATGAAAAATTCCAAATTCTTCAGCAAAATTAACATACTGAGTATAAGTAATAAATAATTAAATCCCAAGGTTTTTCACTTTCATATTTTAATGACAAATTTGTAAACATTGAGATGACACCTTCTATGAATCTCTAAATTTAAACGTCTGTTCATTTCTCATTCTTACAAACATGAAATACACACAAATGTAACGTTCCGTTTTGATACATATATACAAGCTCCGTGCCCTCTACTTCCCGTCCTTTTTATCGTCCTTTTTGCCACCGTCTTTGGTCATGGAACTGACGGCACTCTGAATGGCCTCGTCCTGGGGGTCCACTCCGGGGAGGTTCTCTAACACCTGCTGCAGGAAGGCGGGGTCATTCATCACGTCCGAGTAATCCTCATCCCCCTGTCACAAAGTTAAGCCTCACAAATCTCAAATATTTTATAAACATCACAAGAGAGAATTAACTCAGTTGTTATTAAAGATACATGTACATATAATAAGTGCTTTTACAGTACTGTTACCCTGACTTATTTTAATTTTAATTTTATCTGTAGACAGAACACTTTCTGTCCCATGACCACAACAGCCTTGACATTGGTAAGGGTAACAAGTTAAAAAATTTTCCAGAGGCAATCCATTGGCAAGTAAATGCAAACTGACACAATTTTGTAAAATTAATAAAATTAAAAAAAAACCTTTAGTGTCATAAGCGGGCAGGCATTTAATTAAAATCAAATTTATTGAGGGGTCACAATGTCACGGCATTTGACTTTAAGAAGCAGTGCCAGACAGAGAAACTAAACATTAATTTTTTGTAGCCTTTTCAATTTAACAGAGTAGTCTTTCCTTACCTTTTTATCATCAGAAGTTTTTTCTTCATCATCGACGTCCATAGGTGCTGGGGTGTTTTCCGTCGTAGGAGCAGCTAAACGAAAATAAAATTCATATCAAATTTAGCTTTTTACTCTGGAGTCAAACAAAATGCAAACTTTCAACTTTGTTTTATATACCTGACAGTGTCATGAACATTAAAAATTCAGGCTTAAATAAACAATATTTAGTCTCCGACACCATTTTATTCCAATTGTGGCAGGAAGAAATTATATTTCTATTGCAAAAGATACTGTTGATTCCTATATTACGCGAGTACTTAATTCCGTGATCAATCGTTTTGCACCAAATCGCGAGAATATGAAATTGCCAACGCCAAATCATTATCATAGTTTCCTTTAGTTTACATCTATCTGAAAAATAAAAGCGAGAATTTTAGAATCTGCGAGACGAGTAAACTGTAGATTCCTTATTTTACGCGAGTACTTAATTCCGCATTTCCACTGTTTTGTGTCAAATCGCAAGAATATAAAAGAGGGAAAGCCAAATTTTTATCATTGTTTCATTTACTTTACATCTATTTGAAAAATAAAAGCATATTTATAAAAGTCCTGAGATGCGTTTCTTGCGATTTTATGCAAATATAAATCCTCTCATTTAATTAGGAATATACAGTATCACTCTTTTCATTTATATCAACAATTTTTTTTGGAAATGGAAATAAATCAATTTTCTTATGAACATGAAATTAAATTTCCATTAAGGACACACGAGACGTTCCTCAATTTTATATAATTCTCCCTATTTATTAACATTTAAACCTGTTTATTCCCAAAAATTCAGGGTACATTACCAGGCTATTTTTGGAGCTAGAATATTTAAAATTTCCCTTAAAATAGCATGCAAAATGCATTTGAATGCTTTTGAATAAAGTCATAGTATATATTTTCAATTGAACACTTTATATCTAAATAAAAAAAGTAACATATAACATAAAAATATAATTATGGAATTACTTAGTGGAAATCTTCACATTGTGGAGATAGGAAAAAATACCAAAAAAATGGAAGATAGGTCGCGTCTGACCTTAAGCTGTATTTGAATCTTCCTTTTTAAACTGGGCGTAAAATGAAAACCAATGCCAATAGGAACTTAACTTTCTTTTTTGGAAAGAGGGTGGAAGAGTGGACCTGGATATTATTATTTCACATGCGAGTGGGATTTTTTTTATGATAAGCAGAAGTTTTACCAGAATTGGCCAGGGACATCTGCATGGCATAGGCTATCTGCTCTTCCTCACTCATCGACCCGAAGTCCGGAACACTTGGAGTGGGCTGATCCGATGAGTCTGGATTCATGGACATGGCCAGAGCCTGCTCCAACATGGCAGAGTCGGTATTTCCTACAGTATCAAAACTCATCTGTTAGAAATGTAATATCACATGTAGGACAGTTCCTAACAAGAAGTAATGATTTAAAGTACCGGTATCAATTTATATGAAGAAAGAGAAACAATTTCCCCATGCAGCAGCTGCTCTGGAATGTGATTCCTTTAATAAGCAAAAAATTCTAACAGGAGTGTTCTTGTTTATTGAATTTAATCAGTCTGAGAAAATTTTCTCTGCTTTGTTTATTACAATTAAATTCATTATCAGAAATAAAACAATTCTTCAGATCCTTGTGTAGCGATCTATGTACCGGTAATCACATCAAGGATCTGATTTTAATCAGAATGCCAAATGATGAAGAATCTCAATAAATGATAAAGAGTGTACTGGTACATACTATTTTAAACACATTCAAAGTTTCATGTTTCCATCAGTAATATTTTCAGCGAGTCTATCATTGTTACAGATGGATGCCAATATGAGTACATATACAAGTAACAAGTGTACCTAATGATCAACTTAACTACTTGTCTATGTGACCTCAGATATGATGAACACTTTGCACAGAAATAAACATTTGACACAGAAATAAGCATTTGGCACAGAAATAAGTATTTGGCACAATAATGAATTGTACTAGTACCTCCTGCTGATTCGGCCGGCTGGGTTCCGGTTTCTGGGGGGGCCCCAGGGTTTGTCTTCTTAGCCTCATCCTCCTGTCTGGCTCTTTGTTCCTCCATTGACACACGCAGAGCCTACAGAAACCAATCAGATCTTGTCACAGTAACATCTCTGTATATTTAACATAAATAGCATGCAAAAGAATTTGTAATTTAAAGCCAATTTCACAAACAAAATGGACATGACTGTATAAACCATCTTTCTACAAGTACAGCAAATTGGAATTTTTTTCTCTCACAAATAACTATTGAAGATTGCCATTTTATCCTCAAACATACATATCTGGAACTGTCACAAATCTCTTGCACTTTTAAAAAACTTTTATAAACTTTACCAGAGCCAGTTCTGGATCTTCATTTGGATCCACTCCGAATTCAAATCCAACTGCAGAGAGTCCTGCTCCAGATCCATCCTCCCCCACCAGGATTGGGGAATTCATCAGGGCCTCGGACAGCATTGGTCCGGGGGGAACCGTCACCAGATGGCAGCTGTAACAGCAACGCAAAGGAATCAAAGATCAGGAATAAGGACAAAATTTGTTGTTTAAGCATAATGTCAATAATGTCATGTACATCATGTCAATAAAATAACTTTTAATCAGTATAATATATATGTCATAGCAAATGTCTACTTACATTTTACTATCATAATGATTACAATTCTATCATATGCATCTATCAAATAATGGCTGCAAGTCATTCTCAAAATATTTGAAAGACAAATGCATTTAATATCTTACATTACCAGTAAACATAATTATACAGATTACATGTGTGTCAGTGTACTCAAATTTGTTCTGATCAATTATAGGTACCTGTTTCCATCTTTTCCATTGATAGTGTTGATAAAGGTAGTCAACTTATCTGTGTTTATTTGCTGAAATATACAGACAGCTCCTTACATCAAACACATCATTCACATTAATTTAACATATTTCCGTATAATCTCAATCAATTTAAAATCGGAGCAGATCACAAGTTTGAAATTGTTAATCAATACTACAAAAATGTTTTAATCTGTTTATATTATAATTAAGAGTACCTCTTCACCAAAGTTTATGATGTCAATGTTGACTTTCTCTTTCTTAAGTTTCTTCGCCATCTTGACCATCTGAAAATGTACACACCATTTAAACGTTAAAATGCAAACCATTTTCGGCAAACAAATTTCTCACTTGGCATGTAAATTTTAAAACCCTTCGAGTTGGGTCTTCAGTCTCAAGTTAATTTTGTGGTCCAAGACCCAACTTGAAGGTCTTTTATAAGATTTTTTAAAACAAATCACTTGCAAGACACCCATATCTTGAGAGAGCAAAAAAAAGCTTTAAACATTAAATATGTCATGTTCTTATTGTTAGTATGACAGGATTTTTCCTCACTGTGTTTTTATGAAATATCACTAAAAGTGTGAGATTAAACTCTTTGTCGGTAGAGACCTGGATAAATTACCTCCTTCTCGTCGTCCTCTATAGGACTCCCTACAAACACCACAATCCTCATCTTGTGGTTTCTGCCCTGTCTGTGTTTCAGTGCCAGCTAGAGGGGCAAAAGAAGAAGTAGAGACAAATTAATATGAAAGTTCATACAGTTGCTTTAAGCTTTTTTATGTCATTTTTTTTAATGGATCATGGGCCATTCAATGGCTTCAAATAAAGATATTCAAGAATTCACAAGAGCCCTGATGTTAGTCATTATTTAACAAGTTTTATTATAAATTATGATATCAACTTTCCAAGTCTTACAATTCTGTGCATTTTTCAATTTATTCAAAATCAATGCTATTTTTTCTCTCAAAGACTACTTCAATATCAACTTTGGGTGAAAAAAATGAAGCATGAAGAGGTACCAGATGGTACATGAATGTCTGAAAGACAGAATGAATGACTGAATGAAAAAATGCCTGAGTAGACATACATGAGCTACTTTGACTGCAGTGTTGAACTTGATGTTTCCTTTGGGCTGTACTTGATGCAGTTTACTCAGCAATCGACCCACATCTGTTGTCAAGGTTACCAACACATCAACAGTGCTGTGAAAAAAATTGTGAAAACTTGAGAAATCATTGGCTACAATCTTTAAAAAATAATATCAATTGGATCTACATGTATATGTTGATTTTTATTGATGACAGAAAATTTAATAAATAAATGGTTATTTACCTTCCCATAGCAATTAAGCCAACGTTATTCTCTGGGTTGGAGCGGGTTTTGGAATGACACACAAGGTTGACCGCATCTTGTTGTGCTTGAAACCGAGTTGGGATGAAGTCTCCATTTCTCATATAATCACTGCTGTCAACACTGTTAAAAAAAAATTTTATTTCAAACAAATCTGGTTTAATATTTCGCGGTATCAAAATATTATATGACACCTGGTTTGAACCAGTTTCTCTGTCAGGACAAATGGCTGTTCGTTTGCCCTAAAACGTGTTCGCCCTTGACGCCGTTCGCCCTTGAATGACGCCGTTCGCACTAGGTCCGTTCGCTTTATTTTTATATAGGATTAATGTATTTATATACAGTGGCCACTTGTGGGACAATGACAAACTGGCCGCTTAAGACAGGTGGCC
>WFKH01010211.1:49912500-49923713 GCA_016163765.1 Magallana hongkongensis | reverse complement strand
GCCCAAACAATAATTTTCAATTGATTAAATGCGGTAAACAATCAGAAAAAGCGATTGAACTACGATAGCCAATGTTTGACCTCTTAAAAAAGTGTCAAAATTCCATTGGGGTGTATAATAAGCACTTCTTTTATTATCCCAAAGAAATTTTTTAGAAAAAAGGTGCGTATTATCGGCAAATTGCTGTACATGTTAAGCTGTTAAGTGCAAAACTGGCCATTTAATAACTTTGTAATGAAGTATATAAGTACATGTAGATATATAAACAACACAAAACAGGTGTTATAATCAATTATCTCATTAAATCTCAGCAGACTACAAATTACAGATTCAATTATTTGTCATTAACTCATTATCAGCTGTCGAAGTTTGGCTTCTTTCGATACGGGGTCACATGTCAGAGTCAGAATCATGTGACAAAACACACAAAATGGCCGTTGAAAACAGGCATGTTGAAACAACGGGACCTAAAAACACTGGCCGCTGGCCGCGTTAGACAGGTGGCCGCTTAAATCAGTTAAAATATAGTGAAAAACTAAACGGGCGGGATTGAAACTGGCCGCTCATGGCGAGTGGCCGCTGATTAAAGGTGGCCGTAACAGCAGGTGCGACTGTATTTTGATATTCTGATCAATTTAAACACTATGAAGAGATATATAATTAATAAAAACAACACCACCCTTTCCTCTTTTACATAATAATCACCAATTGACTGAAAGTGACCTGATATCGATACGAAGACTTGTAAATTGATTTATTTAATCTTTTTAATGTTACTACATTTTATATTCTTGTTATTATTTGGTAACTATTTTAAATTTCACCTCAAAATATAAACATATTATAATTATGAAATTTCTGGTGACTAAAAAAGATCTTATAATCTTATTATTAATTACGGGTATATGATAATTAAATATAATCAAATTAGTAATTATATTAAATATAAAGTCTCAATTTCTTTAATTGTTTAAGGGTTCAACACTAGCCTTAGTCCGTTAGTCACAGACTAATAGATTTTAATTCGGACTAACAAAATTTCTGTCTAGTCAGTCCGGTCAGACTTATAAAAAGTTCTGCTTAAAAGAAATTGTGTAAATTATTGATGTGCGATGGTCGACATTTTACTTGAAACCCTGACTTTAATTTTAGTATCTAGCATGATGCAAATTGATATATGACACATTGCGGTGATTATAGAGTTACCGAACGAAAACAACAGAGGTATGCAGGATGTTATGGGTGACTTGATTATTTTTTTGCCCTATGGGAATGTCCGAGAAAATAGGTGACAAGCGCATGTGTTCACAACAACGGCTTTGATAGGAATGCTTTGCTTAGGTGTTTAAAAAAAATAAAGGTGAAACGAACCTTCTGTGAGTTGCTTAATTTAAATGAATTGTGTTAAAGTCATTTGTCATAAATTGTTTATTATTTTTAACTGATATTTAAAGAACTTGGATAATGAAAAGAACATGCATGGAAGCTCGAAGCCCGAGTCTATTGCACAGATCTATTTATAACATCTGTAATGGTGGCATACACCATGTACACTGAGATAGTGAATACGCAGTTCATTGCTATGTACTGAATAGTACAATACAACTAAGCCAGTGCTACACCTGTAAGAAAAACATACTAAAAACACAATGTGTTGTATATTACGCACCCCTTTCTTTCAAATTCTATTAAAAAGTGCATATTATATTAAGAAAAATACGGTAATGCATTCTAATTTATTTTGGACAGGCAAATATAATTGCCCGCGGACTAGTTAAAGTAAACAGGCACTTGTCCGGCTGGACTAATGCATAAAAAAGTTAGTATCGAACCCTGTTTAAAAAACATCAAGCAAATCATTATAAAAACAACAAGACGGTTATCAACAATTTACGGCAATAAAATCTTACAATTATACCAATTACGTCTTTTTTGATGATGGAAAAACATAGAATATACGAATAATTAATAAAAGTTAAATAATTTTAAGTTAAAATTAAATGAAATAACTTATGGTGTGGCTTATTAACAAACAAGGAGTGAACAAGGTGAAGGGCAAACGATAATTATGGCGAACGATAAAAAGAGCGAACGGACTCAGGCGAACAGGTAATCCGAGATTCCTCTGACTCTAACCCCCGCTTTTATATTGGGACGTCTCCCCCGCACGTCCCAATATAAAAGCGGGGGTTAGAGTCAGAGGAATCTCGGATTAGCGAACAGGTAGCTAGGGCGAACGAACTCGATACTGGCCCTACCTGTCAGGACTGAGCTATAGAGGGTTATCCAGTTACAGCAAAAGCTAGAACTGTTAAAGGCTTAACCGAATACATTGTTCCACTCCTAAGAAAAAGTTTTCTTAGCCCTCTGAATTATTACTTAAGGGGATGTGCAGTCATCTCGTACATTTGAGGATCAAAATGTAAACATACTTTCTTACAGAGGAAATTCGATCCATATAACTATTGTAAAAAGAAGCAAAACAAATTTAAAGCATACTACCATATATCTAAATCGCCAAAAAATCAGATGCATTTTTTTCTTCAAAAAGACATTATGAATTTGTACCATAAGAACTTAGATACAACCATAATAACATGTTGTTATACATTCTCAAATTAGCTTACTCACGACACCAAGATATTCTTTCTTGAATTTTCCAGACAACATAAACTTTAATGGCATATTATACTGTTCACATCTGATGTAGTAAATATAAAGTATATTTTCTACAAACGTGGTAGGACTTCGTGTAAGAGGAATAAAAGGCACAAAACTCACCAAACAACCGTGCTTTCGAGAACCATTTTTGCCAGTTACATTCATAAAGTGAGTATACGAACGTATGCGGATATAATTGGAAAGGAGAAAAAATTGGATCACTCGGGGAAAAAATTGTAAGTAGAGAATAAATAAATAATAATTGCAGTAAGGTGTATATGTTTGTTTAGATTCTTATTAGGTATATTTTATTTGAAACAAATCTGTCTTCAAAGATACAACTGGTTACAAAAACAAGTTTTGAAATTATCCCTAAACACTCTTTGTTCGGACAGCGAACCAGTACAAAATGATTTTGCTTATATCCTTACCAAATACATAATAATGACAGCCATTAAAAAGTATTTCCCGAACAGAACACATTTTAAACTTAAATAAATGAAAATTATGGATATTGAATTAATAATGCAGGTTTGATTTGACATGTTTAAATCAGCTTTCTGTTATTGAATGATCTATTTTTCAAAGTGATCTAAGCGATGTGAGGAAATTGTCTTCTGTCGATAAAAATACTCATTCAGTCATTCTAATTCTGTACGAAATTCTGAATTATGTCAACGGTTGAAGTTTCTGATGGGGCTAACACAGCTTCTGGTGAAAAGGTATGTTTGTATTTAATTTGTTATTCTTCAGACAACGTCGACTTTGAGACCTGATGAGACTGTGTGCAGTGTCATCAGACTCATGCAGTCATCAGTCGACCAATAGCATATACAATGCATTATGTATCAAAATCTTGATTAAAACGTGTATTTTACATAACATGATGTAGTCAGACATACAACGTTTGGATGAGAAATCTATCTCTCTCTCTCTCTCTCTCTCTCTCTCTCTCTCTCTCTCTCTCTAAAAAATAAAATTTATAAATGAAATTGGAAATGAATTAACTGAGAATACTGAGATGCTTCCATGTGATATGAAACTCTACATCTTAAACATGCTAAACTCTACTTGCAGATCAAAAATGAATGCATACATCATGTTTATATAAAATGCACATCAATATCATTGTGTCTATGTCTTTCGATAACTCTGCCCCATCAACGTCCAATTAGTGACTTGCTGATTCTACTGAGTAAAGGGGCAGATATTAATTACTTATATCTTGTGACACAATTGAAAAAGTCATACAAAAAACAAGAAAATTATAATAATGACATTTAATTTCCTAATATTTACATTCCACATACTTTTTGCATGTAAAGTGCATGGAAAACTACTGCAGTTTTAATACTGTAACACACACAGAGTACTGAAAGGTTTACTGATGAGTTTTATCATGACAATTCATAAACCTTGAATGCTATTACAGTGCAACATTTAAGGTAATGATCCATACCCCACTATATAAATATAATACCTACAGAATTTTTTCAAATTTCTCAAACATGTATTTGGGGATATATCCTTATCAAATTTTACCCAGTTAACTGGTCCATCGGTATTATAATAGCTAGGGCCATTGCTAAAAATAGAACCAATTACGGAAAATGGTGCTTTATTCATACATTAAGAATATTAGCCTAAGCCTGAAATTTGACTTTCAGAAAATCATTTTTGACTGATATATCCTATGTAAATTGAACGAATTTATTTTTTAAAACAAATACTTTAATGTTACACATGCTTATTTATTAAAAAATAGATAAATTTGTTTACAAATGAGATAAAATTAAACAAATTTTCAAAGAGAATTTAATCTTTTATAATTTTATTTACCTACAGAATTCTCTGAAATAGTGATAATGTTTACCCCTTACAGCCCTTAATCAATAGTCTAAGAAAATAAATTTACCCAAAGAACCGGCCTTTTTAGGATCACAATTGTCATATTTTTGGTAAAATTCATTAAAATATATATTTTGAAAAAGTTCCGTAAAAATAAAATTTTGCATAGTTTTATCATTTCTTCTCTCTGAAAAGTATATTTAGCTTTTTGTTAAATAGAAAACATAATTTGAACAAACCGTTGATCAATCTGTATTATATAAATCACAAAAGATGGGGTTTTTTGAATATCGGTAAGTATTATGGATCGAGATCGGTATTTGGAAATTGCAGTCACATACACGGAAAACGCCAATTACCTAATATGCTTTCAAGACAAAACCTATATATTCAACTATTTTTACTGGTTTTAAAGACTGTTCTAAAAAATGAAGTAATTTTTCTTCAACGTATAATTTTAATTCTAAAAACAATTTTAGGGAAAATATATTTATGTTCGTTGCTAAGCATATAGAGTAATGATTGGGCATGGGCAAGACGTAATAACGCGTGAATTACGTCATACGTTGTTTTGTGACGTATGGACAATTACCTAAAAGCGAAAATCAAAGTTCACGCTTGTAGCTGTTACAGTGACTCTTCCATTAATTTGAACTTGTCCTTAGGAATATAATACAGAAATTTTGAGGTATAAATCACATTCCTTTATATTTACATCTTTCTTTTAACAAATTAATAAATTGGTGGTAAAAAGTAACAAAACTTTTAATTAATTGATTGCAAAAAGTAAGAAAATTTTTATTTTTTTTTACTTTTTACGATCAATTTATTAATTTGTTTAAACTAATTATTGTTAAATGTACACATCAGTACATTAGATAAAAGAAACAGCCAAATCATCTTCTGCAGGAATTTGAGTCCGACATCAGCATGATTATTTTGTGCAGTCCGTGATTTTTCTTCCGTTGCTGAAGGTTTCGACCATTCAATAAAAGGAGCGTGTAGATTTCAGTCTTCTCAGTTTCTACAGAGCTATGAATGTATGATCAATTTCCTTAAGAAATAGAGGGAATCAAACTTGGTGGATGTAGAATACTTATTTTGGGATATCTTTGGTCCTATAACACACAAGGCCATGCAGACAAATTGAATACCGGGCGTTAACACGGTATGATCATTTGTCTGCACGGCCTGGTGTGTTGCAGGACCCACAATATCCAAAAATAATATAATTCTTAGATATATCAAGCCTAATGCAATCCCAGTGCACTCTCTAAATTTGCACTGTGGTAAATACATCTGTTATGGGAGTGTAGAAACAAGCTATGGTCATATGTGCTTTACCTTCTACAGATGACTACATGTAAGTAAACACATATGAACCAAACGACAAAAAAAAACACAGGCTGATTGGCATTGTATCTTATTTAATTCTTAATCTGTTAAAATCATGATATTTCCTTCTTTGTCTTTGTTAGGATGCTGAATCTTCTGAGGTGCATAAAGTTCACAAAATGAGAGCCAAGCGAGACCACGGGGATGAGATTGACCCTGTGTACAAGAAACTATCAGCCATCAATGGAGAGATCAATCGGATGTCCTCCAAGGAACTACGGGACAAGCTTGCTGAACTAAAGCTAGATGTCAGGTACATATATACAGTGTAGAGAAGTTAAGTCAGGCTTTGTGTAGTGAAAATGTTAATTTTATTATATAGAATGATCAAGGTTTTCTAGACATAAATAAATAAATTGTGATATTGTTTTGCGTTTTTTGTTGTGTAATTTGATGAGTAATTTGCTGGAAATTTACGCAATCATTTACATAAGTAATGAAATTAAGTAATTTTAGAATTTTTAAACATTTCAAAATTTAAAAAATTAATGCCATAAAATAGTCATGTAGATTTAAATGTATTATTTACCAGAATCTCAATTTACAAGGTTATTTTTTATAAAACATGTAACATCTAATTTATTTTCTTTATTCCTGATAAATTTTCATGTATTTTAATTAATATAAAATAATTATGGTGAAATCTTTTTATATAGAGGTTCCAAGGACATTTTGCAGAAACGGCTGAAGATGCATTATAAGCAAAGAAAGTTGATGAAAGCGAAAGTAAAACCACCAGGAAACTCAACATACGATTATTTGATTATCATTGACTTTGAAGCGACATGCCAGGAGAATAATTTGAACTACAATCACGAGATCATTGAGTTTCCAGCCGTCTTGGTGGACTGTCACACAAGAGAAATAGTAATTAAGTTTTATAGATCTGCAAATTTCCTCACAACTTAATTTTGACAGAGTTATCTATCTATATAACTCTCACATATTTTGCCAATGTGACAGACTGGTTTGAATACTGGCACCAGATAACTCATTTGGTAGAACACCTGACTAGCAAAACAGGGCGTCCAGGTTTAAATTCTGGTCTGGTCCATCATTATATCATCATATTTCTCCCAACCGCTACACTTAATTAAATTTTCATAGCTAGTCCAGATTTCAAAATGAATGAAATAATCAAATTTTTTAGAGATATAGGTTTAAATTTTAATGATAATTGATATCTTAATATACATGTACATGTGCTAAATGCTTCGAGCTGAAAGTGAAGTAGGGTTTTATTATATAATCATCACATATTTCATATTGAAATGTGTATGTATATATTAATTATAATTGTATATACAGGTACATGTATTTGAAATTGAAAGCTATCATTTTTAAAAACATTCTTTGAATTGTATTGACATTATATTTCTGATTTAAATAAAAGTTCTTAACAATAAATGTATCAAATTTGATATGATTTGATTTCTTAACTAACATTAGATTTCAATCTGAACTAACAATTGAGTTACGATCTGTTTTAGGTGGATGAATTTCATGAGTTCTGCAAGCCTATCATCAATCCGAGGCTGACAGAGTTCTGTTGTGGTTTGACTGGAATAACTCAGGTCAGTGAGAGAAACTGTAATGCTATAAAACATGATAAAAAAAGAACTGTAATGAACAGTGTCAATAAATCTGTATGTAAACAATGAATAACTAAAAATATGTTTTAAACAATTAAGTCATATATTAAAGCTACCATATACATGTACTCTAACTAAACTGTAAAGATAAACATGATTATAATGATGATAAACATAAACATTACAGCTTTCTTTGAATATAAAACAAACTGTAAAGATAACACAGTAACTATCTAACTATATTAAAGCATTGTGTCTATTCATGTTAGTACATGTACATCTGATTAGCTGTAAAAATTAAGCTGTAAATCCAAATATCACAGCTAACTGTAAAGTGTGCAGCTTTCAACGTCATAGTTTACAGGGAAAGATCGTGAAACTTGACATATCTAAGGGAAAACTTAGATCATTGAGTGTTAAACCTATAAACAAAGCTACAGAAAGGCATTGATGTCATAAATGTTTATGGAATGAGTTGTCATTGATTCCTAGGACGTGGTAGATAAAGCAGATGAATTTCCAGCGGTGCTGGAGCGAATGGAGTCTTGGATGTCCAGTCATTATTTGGGGGTGGATCATACATTTGCAGTGGTCACAGATGGGTAATTAACATGTGTTTACACCTATCAAAAAGATAGCTTACTGGTAATATGTCAAAAGTTTTGTAGGAAATCAGTAAGCTTCCAACTATTCAACGTTTTTTTAAAGAAGCATATTTATCAAGTCTGCAGATTACCTTCATCCACTGTATATTGTGACAGTTATCTTGTTTTGAAAAAATATAACCCCAAAGAACATTTCCATGAGCAAGATGATAGTTTCTAGTAATTACAACGTAACTCCAGTTCATTTAGATTGTTTTTCAATAACAAAATAAAGCATTTATGATTAATATCATTTCTAATATTATTTTCAGACCATGGGATATGAGCCGTTTTCTTCAAATGCAGTGCAATTTTAGTAAAATTCATTTTCCTCATTGGGGAAAGAAATGGATCAACATTCGTAAAGCATATTCAAGTTACTATTCATGTAAGCGTATGAACTTGGAGGAAATGCTTATAAATCTAGGACTGAAATTCCAAGGAACGCAACATTGTGGACTTCATGATTCACGAAACATAGCAAGAATTGCCATACAGCTCTTAAACGATGGTTGTGATTTAGTCAAAAATGAATTTCTCCATGTAGCCCCTCCTTCTCCTGGTTCAAAGTCACAAGGAGGCTTGTCAAACATTTCGCCAGAGGACACATCAGACCATCAGAACAGAACAAAGGAGGAAATAGTAAAGAAACTGGAAGAAATGAAATTAGAGTCCAAGAACTTTGTAGAGGAGAATCAAGATTTGTTGGAATATCACAGATTGCAGTCAACCTGAATGCTATGAGGCATACGTAGTTGTTAAATATATCTCACATTTCAGCAATTCAAATTGATTGGTGCAATGCTATTTCTGAACCTATCCATCTAATTGAAACAGGATCCATGTTATTTAATAATCCTTTTTTGTTGCGACAATTATTTGATTGACATATTCTTACTTTAATGAAATATTACCTTAACCTTTAAAATATACATGTACATGTATGTTATCAAAATGTTTGCCTTCAAATTTTGCTTTGTTTTAATTGACAATATACAAAAATTGTTTTAAAAAATAAAACCCTTTATGATAAATGAAAAACTTGATCTACTTTAATCTGTAGTGTAGTAATGGACATACACTGATAGACAGTGGATGGTTTTAACTCAACATGGTACATGTACTAACCAAATTCAAATTTTGAGCTAAAAGATGTTCAAATTTTATTCTCAATTCAATTGTCTTTATAATGTTTATGTTATGTTCAGTTGGTAAAAAAAACCGTTTTTGTACATCTATTTTATTTTTGTTGTTGATAAAAGTTCCTGGAGGAGGTTAAAGTTTTAAGAAAGTTGATTCTTTGGCAGGTCACATTATATTATATTTATCTAGATAACAACTGGTCCTGGTCCAACTGTTCAAACATGCATAATTGATTTAACTATGTACATATGCTTCAGATATGGAGTTTGATCATGCTAGGATAGATTAACGTTTTTGGAACAAATAAATCTAGGTTAAGGTGTAATATCCCTCTGCTATTAATTTTACCATATATTTTTGAAAATTTTTCGTATTGATTTTCATCAAAGTCAATATCAAGAGATTCAAATGAAACAAAGTTGAAGTGATGAAGCGCTGCTAGATTTCTCAAAAATTGATAAATGTGTATAATCATGATATGAAGAAAATCAGACATAGTAATTAAAAAAAACCAAAATTTTACCATCGCAGCATAAAATTAAAAATATTAAATGTATATGAAAATAATATATAGTTATATACAATGTCAAATCATATTACAAAACATAGTGAAGCGCTGCTTTTTAGTTCAGAATAGCACTTTATTGTATAGGTTTGTAACAAAATCTGCTTCAATCAGCAAGAGTTATCTTTCTTTATCATAAACTGTTGAAGGTTTTACATACAGATTTTACATACAGTACATGATAAATTGCCATAGTTTCTAATTTTTCAGAAAAGGTTTTCTGTTTTTAAAAGATAAAAGTAAATGGGTCCATATGTTTTAGAATGCTAAAAATGTAAACCAGAGCATTTTGTTATAACACATTAACATTTCTTCGGTTTCTTCTTCCCTATTATTATTAGGGTCTTCCGTTTCCCTCTTGTTATTCTATTGATTAAGGGGAATCAAATGAATAATTTTCCAGTAATTGGTATAATCTCAATATAAGGATATATTATCTTGAATAAAATGTTATACATTGTTCTTTTTTTTAAATTTTGCTTTCCCATATCTGCTCTCTCAGAATAGAAAACCCTTATTCAATTTTTTGAAATGTTATAAGTTTCAAATGATGATCGATGACTGTGTCTAGAGATTGCAATTGTCTTAGTCACGTTTTGACAGATATCGCGTGATACACACCTGTGAAGTTTTAAAAAATGGCGGCGTCGGACGAGTATGACAGGAATTGGTTAAAGATATTCTAGATGAGTCCGTGTGTTTAAAATTATCACCAAGTGGTCATAAACATGACCAATCCACTTCCTTTGAAGTTTATGACAGGAATTAGGTTGATTAGCAGTGAATTGAGGCTAATTCACGACACCTGTGCAACAATGGCGGCCTCCGAACATCGGCACATGTGCATTGCATCAGTCTGGGCCTATTCTAACTTATAAAATCAACTCATTCATTGTGACGCTTGCACATAATTGAGCTCCATATCATCTTTGGCGAATCAAATGTGACCTCTTCCATGTTAATTTTTTTTTTTGCGATTGTAGATATATGATATATCATACATTGTTGTAAGAGATCTATTAGAATATGATGTTGCATTTAGTTTGACCTGAATGTAGCATATTTATAAATAAAGTATGTAGAAGTGGCAAGAAATTGTTGCTATTGTTGATCATGCACTTTACGCAGAAGGAAGAGCCAAATACTCCATATAAGCAAAAATTAACTACCCAAACTTAGAAGTCTAGCTGACGTCCATGTAACCTATGATCTTAGTTTTTATCGATCACAAAATACTCCACGCAGAGTCAAGCTAAAAATGACATTAATGATCGATTATAGGTATTTGAATTTAAGTTAATATATCTAATTAGCTAAACAATGCATTTGAAAGCAGATGTTAATAATTAAAAGAATGTGTGTGTG
>WFKH01010211.1:49894200-49907603 GCA_016163765.1 Magallana hongkongensis | reverse complement strand
GAGAGAGAGAGAGAGAGAGAGAGAGAGAGAGAGAGAGAGAGAGAGAGCAAACAACTCATTACACTTTTACAGCCTTCTATGCTCGAGTTTTCTTTTCAGTCGATTTTTAAAAAACCAAAAATTCATGAATAGTTTTGAAACGGCCCCTCTACGCGTCATACAGTAACAGAGTCTCAAGGGATTTAACAGTCACCTGAGTATAATACAACCTCGACAAGTAACTACAGCAAAAATATGCAAATTTAATAATTTATATCTATTAGATTGACGCAAAATGAACAGATATACGAAAATATATTGCTCAGAAACAAAATTCAAGGTGAGATTGAGGATCAACTAGTTTGTAATGTCTGTTAATCTGAATTTTTTTTAAATAAATGCCTGATTCCAATCTGCGTCCATTTGTTAATATGACTTGAATTCACAACGATAATTGATCCTAATTACATTCGCCAGCATTGGAAATAAAACTATACATGAAAATCTGGTTGTCTATTAGAGTTATGGTTTAAGTAACATGTAGAAATTAGAAATATTAGAAATATGCTTTCTTTGATGATTCATGCGGGTTATGAAGGTAGCGATAATTGCAGAAAAATATGTATTTTTTCTGCAATGTCGCCACCTTCACATCCTGCATGAATCATCAAAGAAAGCATTTTATTGTTTAAAACAAGGTGCAAGGTGTTCCAATATTTTCTAAATGAAGACGAATGATAAAAGATTTTCCAGTGTAAAATGTTTATATTTTAGTCAATTTCTGTGGATAAAAAGGAGGAGTTTGTCAAAGAAGAAATATTGGATTGTGTTCTGATTTCAACAGGTTGGGACCAATCGCCCAAATGGGATATAATAGCCCGTTTGGGATATAATAGCCCAAATGGGATATAAATTTCAATTGCAAAAAATGAAAAAAAAAATTATTTGGTAATTTTTGATATAAATCCGCATTAATGTATGTCAAATGCAACAACTTTTGGTTAGCAAGTCTTACGTTAAGCCTTTAGTTTGTAAGATTGATCCCCAAGAAGTTTTGGATATTACTGAGGGATCAATCTCGGTAATAGTACGGTTACAGAAAAAGTTGTTTACCAAAAGCTGTTACATTTCATCTATTCTAATGCGGATTTACGATATTTCTAGCAAAATAAAAATTTTCTTTTTTTGCACTTCAAAATATCCCATCTGGGCTATTATATCCCAAACAGGCTATTATAGCCCATTTGGGCGATTGGTCCCAACCTGTTCAATATCGATTATTTAAAAAATGAATAAACCTTTTAGATATATATATTCTGTTTTATTCCAGCTTATCTTGGATGTTTTTTGATATCTTTGGGATATGGCAGTGGACGACAACCATGTTACCTTTTCGAACAGAATCGGAGTTTATCGGAAACTACATTTCTGCGCAGTATGCGGAAAGGCGTACAGTAGAAAGATAGAACTGGATATGCATCATTTCTGTCACTCAGTTCCTCTCTCTGCCCCGGAAAATCTCTTACGTGGTAACTTGGGGGATCTTATGACGCAGTGTCCATGTTGCTTCAAAGCATTTTGCAGACGACAGGATCTGATGTGTCACATGGACAATGGAGACAGGTGTGTAAAAGTTAAATCGGAATCGTCGTTTGCGATCAACCGTCAGAAACTGAGAATCAGTCAAAGTTCCGGAAAAGTGAAAAGTTGTAAGAGTAAGCGAAGAGAAGACAGCCATGTTGTGAAATATGACGATAGATCTAGAAGATTTGGAGAACTCATAACAACTCAATATTATAGACCAGTTACAAAATTTGAAAGACAGTGTGCAATAGTGCAGCGATTTTTGGACGCAGAAAAAAGATCTCCTTTAGCAAAAGTGAATTGTGGAAAGGGACGATATTCAAGAAAGGCCGAAGTAACAAAAACGGACGGGAGCATCTTGTTGAGCGACCAGAAAAAAGATATCAATTCGAACGATGCAAACTTTACAGCTCACGCAGGATTGCACAATTAGGGGCGTATTTTGTTACTAACTTCTACTAATTAGGGGTTCGTCTACCTTTGAATAAACCATAGATAATGGTGTGTCAGGATACAGAGAAATCCTTTGTGACTGGTTATAAAACTGAACTCATTTTGATGTTGTTTTTCTGAATAAATTTTGTGTTCCATGAACTTTGTAGTTCGCAACTTTTTTAAGCTATACATGCTATACATGTGGTTTGCGTCATTTAAGACGGCGAAAAAGCATATTTTGAGTTACTACATGTAGTTACCTTTATGCTGTAAATTACAATATGCTGAAGTCAATGGCGTTACAAAGATATGTTTTAATTCATAAAACATGAATAAGGTATCTGATCCATATTAGGACCTAATTTTCTAACCTTGAATATCCATCATGTATTAAATACTCTGACATTAATTCAAAGAATTTAAGAGTAGAAAAGAATTTACCGATATAAATTTTCAAAAATGTTATTAAATAAGCAGTAATTAATGAAGATTGTATTAGGGTCTATAGGGACAAGCACATTTTTGAAAATAAAAAAAACTAAATACTGAGAATATCAATTATACATGCTCTGGGGAAAAGATGTATTTAACCATTAGAAATAAAAAAGTAATAAAAATAGTTTTCATACCGTACCAATTTTTATACAATTGATTTTTGTAGATTAAAAGCAAAAGGGGGGGGGGGGGGGGGCCTCTTCAAGAGAAGGGAAAGGTCATTTATTAGGACACATTCCGCTCTTACATAAATAATATTATTATAATATCATATTTTTCCCAAGCATAAGATTGGTCGATTGCTGTCACATGACCGTGCTATAAATTCTGTTATAGACCTTACTATACTAAAAATAGAAAATTTATTAACCTCACTTTACTAGAACTAGATTTTCACGACAAAATACTGGTTTTGGCGCGTGCGACATTGTGATGTCATATTAGCGAAATCAACACCTATACATTATGTACAAAATATTTTACTATAATACCCTTGAAGAGAATGAAGAGAATTAATTTTTGATTTATTATAATAAAACAGTTATAGCCTTTTTATATCGGTCAATACATGGTTTTATAGACCTGATGAGAGTATATCAACCTCGGACTTCGTCCTCGGTCGATATACTCTCATCGGGTCTATAAAACCATGTATTGACCGATATAAAAAGGCTATAATTGTATAAAATTTGAAAAGTATTTTCAAGTATACTGAGTACTACATGAAGTACTAGTATTAAGCACTTAGTACATATATGTTTTGCATATAGATTGATTGAATCTCGGCCTTTTATGGATCGGATACCTTAAATATATTTTATTTTAGTTTCCTGCCAAGAATGCATCCTTTGACTAATAATCTATTATGTGACATCAACAGCTTATTTTAGACTAGTATACAAAATTGGCGCAGGGTCAACAACTCCAGAATTGCTTTATCGTTTCAAGCGGATACAAATTCTTCCATCGTTACGAATTGTCATCTAGTAAGAGCATAAGAGCAACCATTTGACAGTTTTTAGAAGTGTTTATTGGGATTATAGCAATGATGTGCAAGTCTTTCCAAAAAGTATACAAGGATTATTTGAAAAATAACATATATATCAATTAAAGAAAGAATCAGGCAAAACTCTAATTTTTCAACAACAAAAAATGTTATAAAAGTAGATATTTAGATATCTTTGACAACTTCTGTTCCTTTCTGTCTCATTCGCTTCAACTTCCTTACGATGATGGAGATGGTCATTGCCAGAATTACCCCTCCAAAAACAAGGGAGATAACGACCAACAGTGAGGAATGTCCGGCGATGATTTTATTTCCGTTTCCGGACGGGCCATCTATTAAAACAATCAGTTGCAAAGTGTTACTTTTTTTTTTTAATCCGATACAAAGTTAAGGGGGGTATATGTCTCAACAAATAGTTGTAGAGTGACCATTTTTTTCTCAGATTTTTAAATCTTTATTTAATTTAAGATTGTAGCTGCGCAGTTCTAAGTTATTAAAAAAGGCATTGTTCTGTATTTGTGTAAGCAATTTGCGTACAGAACAACACGTAAAATATCAAATTTATTGCTTTTGTATCTGTGGACAGCAGCTCGGTCAGTGTTAGCAGCAGGTCTGTAGCTCCTGGTCTGAAAAAATTCGGATGGACGACCTGGGAGCTACAGTGCCTCCCATAGTAAAAACCTGCGATTTACGGCGCACAAAAACGGCGCTAGTTTTGGACTGATTAACCTTATTTCCACACAAATTCTGTGAAAACAATTAGTACCATTAAATTTTTCAGGAAATTTACTACTGATATTGTCACTTTACTTTCCTCAGAGTTTCTCTTAAACATGCTAACCGACCTCGAAAAATGAAGTATATTAATTTACGTCGAGATCGAGAGCCGCCATTTTCCCATATAAACAAACTGCACCACTTCATTTACGGGGCTGGTGATGGTGTTTAAAAGAATATCAGAGGCAAGTAAAGTGACAATATCAGTAGTAAATTTCCTGAAAAATTTAATGGTACTAATTGTTTTCACAGAATTTATGTGGAAATAAGGTTAATCAGCCCAAAACTAGCGCCGTTTTTTGTGCGCCGTAAATCGCAGGTTTTTACTATGGGAGGCACTGTAGCTCCCAGGTCGTCCATCCGAATTTTTTCAGACCGGGAGCTACAGACCTGCAGCTAGGTCAGTGTTTGACATAAACTAGTTAGTTAAGAAATGTTTACATTTTGGTCGACATGTGTACAAGATGACCGTACATCCCCCTTAAACAAATTACGATTAATTATATATACAAAAATGTAGTGTACTGTTGTTACATTTAATAATAATGGTCATTTTAATTTATTTTATGAAAACTGTAGACAGTTTTGATAGCACCTTAGATTTTATAAATGTGGCTTTATTTTTTTAATGCAAAGTGGTGTCAGGTTTATTATTTCAATAAACATTTTTGGCAAATTTCGTCAACAAAGTCTACAGAATTGATTTTTTCAAGAACACAAAATAATCATTTTGATGAAACCTCGGTATTCTTTTAAAGAAAAGATTAAAGTATCGGAGATCTAGTGAATATAAGTACATGTATATTAACTAGGACTAACCTATAATTTCATTTTGATTTAAGTAACATAATTATGTAAAACAAAACAAATTAGGTCTTCATTGAAATTTTACACTTTCATGAACTCTCAGCGTACTTTAGTTGCATCTAATAAACTCTGATAATTCCCAATTTAACCAAATAATCAATTCATGCATACCACTTGTCAACCTGACAGCATCATTGACATTAAAGCTCTCCACTGGGCCATCGAATACGACGTTACCTCCTCCTAATCGCTTGTGATGGCAAGTTTGCTCACAAGCGGCGCTGTAATCGTTTGATTTACAAAAGGTAGCATTGCAGTGAAGATATAAGGAATTTGGATTGGTTGAATATTCGAAATCTTGGAAATAGAAGCGAGTTTCGTGCGTATTTTGTGAGAGAATCCTTGCATTTGGATCGATAACACATCTGTAATAAAAATGAAAATAATTATTTTGAAATTTTACTTTCTTAATCACATACTGTTAATTCGCATGTCATTGTGAAAATTGTCCATGCATATTTTATCAAATAGCTAACAACTATTTACATTGAATGAACGCATTTTTTATTTTAAAAAATTGGATAATTATCTTGTGATCAAAATTAGGAAAAACTGGAATTACCCGTTTTGTATAATGAAATATTTCAAGCTGGAGTATGGAGATGATGTGGGTGTGGTATAACAGTCTGACAACCTCATTTTCAAATTGTAGTCTCTGAGATCGGTGAACGCTTTGACATACACAATATCACCAACTTTGGATCCATAAAGAGATTTAGGATGTTGGAAGGAAGAATCTGTGTAAAATCGCAGATGAACCGAGTGATGCGCTGAACCGGTCACGTGATGTGCTGGAGGAATGGTGATATGTCCGTGATAGTAATGACCAGTGCTTTCTTCGCTTCGGGGTAAAAAGCAATCACCGGGCACTCTGAATCGATATTCTCGAACGATGAAATGATGGTTCGGGTCATGAACAGCATAGATGATCTCGTTGGTGTGAACAATATTATCCCTGGACGTCTACCAAATTGATATAAAAGTAATGAATACCAGTAATTATTGAATTTATTATATTAAGTTAAAAACACTCACGCATAGTTACATATGCCGGTTCATTGAAGCTCGGATAAATTCATTAATTTTTTTTAATTAACCAACCAGCAACTAAAACACAGTAAATTTTGAACTGCTTGCATGATTCTCACCGTCGTTTCCGTGCTACTTGTAGTGTAATCGGACTGGAAGCGGAGGTAGTTTCCGTCCACGTATCCGGTACAGCTGTCTTGACCCAGATAAAGGTCACCAGAGTTAAAATCCGGGTATCTGTTGTAAGGGGAGGAAGATACACGGCTACATTCCAGTTGTTCTCGTTGCAACCAACGGTTATAACGCTCTCCATCGAAAACCCTGTGCAAAAGATTCAAATACTTATAAATACTAAGTGAAACAGGAAAACAAGTGCAAAGAACCCAAATCTGTCTACACATAAGTAGTAGTGAAATAATAAATCTTGTGACAAAGACCTAAATATTCTATATATACGATGAAATCATCATTGTTCGATGCTTTCGTGGGTTACTCACAAATTGACATCCCCATGCACGTGTACATGTATGCAAGCAATAGTTTAATACTATATATATTGTATTCATTCACGAAATATAGCTTGTTACCAACGAAATTACATCCCCACGAATCAAGAAAATTTTGGCTACCCACGAACATTGACCCCACGAATAAAAATGATTCTACAGTAATTATATGTAGATTGGATTTAAAGAGCACAGAACTTTCAGACCTCTATCTTCATGAATGAAGTTACTGACTTTTCAAGTCAGCGTATTTAACACATATCATTATTTATTTTAAAAATGGTATATTGAAACAAAACAAGCAGCCCAAAACAAACTTAACAAAAAAAAAAAAACCAAACAAACAAACAAAAACTAACCCAAGAAAAGAATGTATACATACCGTTATAGCTGTCGCAGTTACGTCCAGAATATCCACTAGGGCACGTGCAATAATATCCCGGGTATCCATAGTTATGATAGCACGTACCGCCATTATTACAGGGATAGGTATAACAGGGATCATATGAGGTTGTTTCATAATAACCTTTAAACACAATGAAAGTTACATTATACCCTTTTTTTTATAGAACATCTGCAAATAACTTTTTTATCAGTTGATTTTGTTAAATCGTCAGGTTTAGAGAACGATCCTAACGACCCGAAAGTACGTGGTACTGTCATTTCGGGTCCTTTCTGACCTATAATTTATTTCTTAAATAAAATCTGCAAAGAGACCTGCTATACACTAAAGTGGTGGCGTCGTAAGAACCCTTGTTTAAGCCGATATGTTAAAGATAAAAGAAATTGTGATTTGGATCTGTTTTCCGACATAATCTGCTTTATGTTGATACCAAACAACCAATTATAAACAGGTTGTTTACCTGTTATCAAGTTGTAAGTCTGAACAGCCCTCGTGCAAATAAACTTTCAATTCATACAATTAAACTTCACATGATTTGAAAATACACTTCTACCGATTCACTTACCAACATAGTAGTCGCAGTTTCGGCCCGAGTATCCTCTTTGGCACGAACAATAATAATTTCTGGAGTTATAATAGTCTTGAGAGCACGTGGCGCCGTTTCGACAAGGATTTGGGTAACAAGGGTCATAAGTTGTAGGGTAATACTGGCCTAGTTTGAGAAAAAAAATTAATTCGTTTAAATGGTGATTGTAATGATGACGATTCTTTAAAGATGATGTTAAATTTAAATAGTGTGTCAAATATACTTTTTGTATCAGGCTAATTCTTACCATCCCTTTTAATTATTGGGATAGAAAATGTCAATTCAATTATGACTCAATGATAAAAAATAACTTATACCTTAAAAATATAAACTAATTGGATATAACCATTTATTATAAGCTTATTAAATCTATTTGTGAAAGATCGATAAGCTTGTCCATAATTGGGCATTTTCAGTATCAAATTAGTTTTGCCCTGGTTTTAACGTTATCCATGTTCCCAGGTCTCACATTTTTTTTGTATTACATGGACTGTATTTGGGGATTCTCAACAAGGCAATACTTGATGCCTGACTTGATTCCTTATTATAAACAGCCATAGACTTTATCGCCATTAAAAAAATTTATGATAAAGGTAATTTTGGTCGTAATTTTCTTGTTACTCCTATGCTTGAGACATCTTTGATATGAAAATTTAGACAAGCTCATATATATTCAAATTTATTTACAAAGTAATTATATTTATATTAATATTTTCCCCCTAAAATCCCCGTTATTATTATTAATCATGTAGTACATTTAATTGGAAAAGAAGGTGGTATAACTGACAACGTATATTATTTTTATTTTCACTTTAACATAGGAGAAAAATATAGTGACATAGACTAGTATGGTTTCAAGGTGGCCGACTTAAGTTTTCATTGCGCATGTTTTCGCGAATATAGTAAAATACGGTGTATTTGTAACTTTTAAAAAAATTTTCTATACCATTTATGAAATTAAACACAATAAACAAAATACAGATAAAAATATTTAGATTTTTTAAGGAAAATTTCATTTTTAAAATAATTTTTTCATTGTTCGCTAGGTGAGCATTGTCATTGTGCTTTTATGACGTTATGATAAAATGAAGCTATGTAGGAGTACGTTATAAGAAATAACATTTAAGAAAACGTAAAAAGTGTACGCCTTTGAAATTTAACACACGGAATTATGCTATCCTTAGGCTTATTTTTCTATATTCTTAATGAATCTATTGTATCAATCTACATTTGTAATACTCCAAATATGAGGCAAAATTTTGTGCATTTTGATATCTTGAGATGACCCCAATTAAAAACCAGAATTTAGTAATTTTTTTTTACATATTAAGTAAAAAATAATAATTCTTATTACATATTACAATTTGAAAATAATCGCTATTGTAATATATTTTTTTTAAATTTCTTATATATTCCTGTAGTATATGTACCTGTATTTTGAGATGGCCCCTAAAAAGAACCAGATGGTAGATTTTCTTGAAACTTTGCTAATATACTAGAGTTAGTGTATATTACATGTGGTTAAAAATAAACAGTTTTGCAATTATAGTTTTTACGATAAACTGGTTGCAAATCGACCTCCTTAATACGTAAATTAGACGGTCAACGTCAATATTAGTGACGTCAGAAATTATATTATAAAGCAATTAAATCAAAATGAGACTAAAATAAGCATTTCCTCTAAAGTTTCTTGAATGGTTCTTGCCAATAAAAAGCGCATATTTAAACTAGCCACAATGTTCTCTTGTTAGCTAAATTTTATAGACACATCTTAATATTGCGCTCAATGTTTAAAGAAAGAAACAAATGTTACAAATTAAGCATTTTTAAAAATGAATAAAAAATGGTTGTAAAAGGTTAGCAATACAATGTTGAATTTCTAATTGGAAGAAAATAATTAAACACTCGACTTGTAATCCGTTTAAAGTAAAAATTAACATATAAGAAAAGGTATACTACGATTTTTTTATAAAGCCATTGAAGGCCCATTTTGTATATAATAGCCACTTATGTCTAATATACATGGAACAAATAATAAAAGAATTGACATTGAGATTTGAGGCAAAACTACATGTATTATCCTGCGGTAATAAATAAGTTTTGAGTACTGTTTTAAGAGTCCTACATAGGTTTGGCATCCTATGATCCTAATATAAGTTCGATTGCATGAGATAAACATTTAGTTTATTTCTTAAAAACCATTGTATTTTCCATTTGGCATACGATATACACTTAGTACAAGGCTGAAGTCGGATAGTAGTATATGGCAACATGTTCGTCTTAGTTGAAATAATTATCAAAGCTTAATAAATGACGAATTATGAGATTACAACTTACAATTTGGCCCAGAAAATCCATAGGGACATTGACAGTAGTACCCCGGATATCCGCTGTATGTTGGAGTGCAGGTCCCGCCATTATAACATACGTAACTATTACATGGGTCATAGGTCATGCTCGTTGTTTCGTAATTTGATGTATCATTAACTAGTGAAAACATATTTCGTTATAAGCCCTCAATATGTCTATTATGATATAGTTTATTTTAACAAATAAAATATACAACATGACTATTTTCAACAAATAAACTATACCTCAAAGGACAAATAGACATTTTTTCGAGTTACGTTTATGGTCGGTCTGTACACACAAGGGTTTTATATGTACATGTAAGAAAAACTTTTAATATCACAAAGCTATTGTCAGAATTTTTTGTTTTTTTAGAAAATACAAATTGTGTGATACAATAATATGTAACAACACAAATCAAACGAGATCTTTTATAAACATTTAAAAGTAAAAGACAAAAAATCCTCTTTTAGATATAAATAAGCTTATTTACTGAGGTTTTTTTCACAACTAGTTGAATAACTCCTACCACAATGAACACCTGCGTCCTCGCTATGAGCACAGTTATGACTTCCCTATCCGCGGGATCCACATTCAGCTATATCAGTTTCATAGCCACTGCATGTCATGTCGTCCAACCAAATTGGGCCACTACCTTGTCTAAAGCGAGCATTTGAAAACACCTTGCTGAAAAATAATGATGTTAAAATTCAAAAGTTCATTTGGAATTAAAAAAAAAAGATTAAAATGGAACGAGATAGGTACCTTAAGGTCAATTTCATATGAAATAAATTGGTATATCTTTTATATGCAATGGTGATATCATTATATGCAGCGGTAACATCATTATATACACGGCTTACATCATTATATAATGTGATTACATCAGTCATAGTCAGGGGTTAAATTTTTATATGAAGTGGTAATATTTTAACGTAATGTCTTAAGATCATTAAATGTAGTGGTTATTTCATTATATGTTTAAAAAAATCTTTAAAAGATGTTATATTTACATTTTCAACTGTCTTTGTCTGTGTTAACATTACATATTAATTTTGAACCCTATAGCCCAATAACTTCATAAATGATGAGTGACACAAAATGGGCGTGTCTTATAGCATAACCGAAAAACGGTATTAGCTGCGCCGTGTGGTAATACATAGCATGTGCTACATGAAAAAACAGTGGTTTAAAAATATTGTTTTAAAGTGTACAAATTGGAAAATAATATAAATATAAGTAATAAGGAATCATTCTTTGAATATTATGAGGTGATAATTTCGGTCGGAGCGTGGTCAAATCTTTCATAAAGCCCTTTAGGCTTTATTGGATTTGACCACGCTCCGGCCGAAATTATCACCTCATTATACTCAAAGTTCAGTTCAGTTTATTTTCACTTAACACCATATAATGGTACATGAAGAAAACAAAACATATTTACATAATTATATACAAAATAGTTGTAAAGGTCAAGAAAGTAAATGGGGTGAACAAACAGTTTGATTAATTTTTGAAATAAAGAAACACAATTTTCTTAATGTAATAGAGTTACTTGAAGACATGATTTCATAGAACTTTTTAGTGTTAGGAGAAGAACAGTAATATGTATCTAAAAACTGACTTCGTAATTTACTTAATGCCTTGCATTCTAAAATAACATGAAATTCATCACCAATTTTGTTACAATTACACAAATTACAATAACGTTTACTTCTTTCACCAGTACCCCACCTTCCTATTTCAACAGGAAGATGGTGATTTGTAGTTCTAAACTTAACTAATATTTTTCTTAATTTACTGGGTAACAAGAGTAAGTAGCGTTCACATTCAAAATTTGTTTTAAAAATTCTATAAATAACACCCTTAGTCAATTCCTGAATATCGCTATGCCATTTTTGTAAAAATTGATCTCTTAACCTTTGGTTAATAGTTGTCTTAATCCAACTGGAGTTATAATGGTATGATACATGATCACACCATACATTTGAAAGTCCGCATTTATCTAAATATTTTTTAAAGAGCATAGCCAGGGATTTAATATTTGTCCCTTATCAAAAAGTATACGTACATACATATATGTAATTTTGCTTAACTTGTTTTCACTGCTATTGATAATGTTGGCCCAAAATGAAATCATTCTAGTAAAAATGGTTATATACACAGGAAATCGTCCAGTTTCACCTTATACCATGTAACTAGGTGTACAACTTTTCAGATTAAGTATATGTTTCAAAAATTTTAAATGGACACGTTCAATAATCTCAATATTTTCATAACCCCAAACTTCACATGCATACAATAAAACTGGTACAACAACTTTATCAAATAAATCTAACGGACAATCAATAGGTAAATTAAAAGTTTTTATCTTCCTTATAACTCCGTACATGGATTTCTGTGCTTGCTCACATAGCTGTTTTTTTGCTTTGAAAAATGAACCTGTTCTTGAGAAAATTACACCAAGATAATTAAATTCCTTAACTATTTCAATAGGTAAACCATTGTAAGAAAAGTCATATTTGGGTTGACGACCTTTAGAAAATACAACAATTTTTGTTTTATTAATATTCACAGTGAGTTTCCACGTAACACAGTACCTATAAAATTCATTAAGGGCAAACTGTAAATCATTTGCAGACTCAGCTAAAATAACAGTGTCGTCTGCATAAAACAGGATAAACATTTTTATATATAAAAAAAGTTCCTTTTCAATTCCCTCAGTAATTGTAGACAGACCAGTTACATTTTTATCTAACAAATAATCTTCTAGATCATTAATATACAAGGAAAACAAGAACGGAGATAAATTTTCTCCTTGTCGCACACCGACATTACAAGTAAAAAGATCAGATGAAAAACCATTAATACATATTTTTGATTTTATACCCTTGTACATATTTTTTATATATGTAAAACATTTACCATTTATTCCACTTTTAAGAAGTTTATACCAGAGCCCATCCCTCCATACCGTATCAAAAGCTTGTTTGAAATCTACAAATGCACAGAATAATTTCTTTTTACTGTTGATCAGTGTATGAGTTAACAAGAGGCCCATGGGCCACATCGCTCACCTGAGCAACAATAAACATAATAAAATCAGCTTTATGGAGTCATATACAAAATATCTGAACAATGTCGTATAATAGATTCTGTATTAAAAAAAAATTCCCCTGCATATTCTTATGTTTATCATTGAGCCCCTTTGTAACAGGGTGGTTTTACAGTCATATCACATATTGACCATTGCAGTTCTCAAGAAGATGATCAGACTTAAACAACTATTTATATATGGATTATAAACCTACATCAAATTTTGAACCCCTTGTGAGGTCCAAGAATTGTCCAGGGGCCAGAGTCTAAACAATTTTAAAGAATAAACAATAT
>WFKH01010211.1:49858432-49888327 GCA_016163765.1 Magallana hongkongensis | reverse complement strand
AAAAAAAAAATATTTACATTTTACGCAATAACAATTTTATTTCAATTTGAAAAATTGATTTAATTTCGTGGACAAATTGAAATGAAAGCAGTGTTCAAAAGGTATGAATATATGAAATGGCATTTCTGTGTCATCAAAAAACGTCCAATTAAATTTTAAATAACAGGGTAAATTAAGTAAATTGCATATCTGAAATTTCGAAAAAACTACATAATATTTGAAACAAATAGTATAATTTGTTTTAACAATAAATGAAAATTTTTCCAAATGCTTTGATTTTGATTATCCACGTTGAGTTCTAGATCTTTTAATAAAAGGAAAAAAAAAGTTATGCAAAATTGAAAAACAAAACACAAAAGCAAACAAACAAACAAAACCCAGAAAAACCACAAGATGCTTTTCTTTGACTCGTACAAAACACCAGAGAAGATATTGTGATTGATTATTAAAGCTAATTGAGAAAGAACAAACAGGAGGATTTGTATGTGGTTACAATATTTTTTAGAAGTCTTTGTCTCGGTTTGAAACAACTGCTGTCATGATGAAATTCGAAAAAGAGTAAGTCTATGATTGATTTAATGCAAAAAGCGTGTGATTGTACCATTATTCAAGTCTTTGTAAAGTTTTCAAACAAGTATTTATAAACCATGTCAACAGAGATCGGCGACTGCCACATCTCCAAATTCTATTCAGAGGTGAACTTATACTATCCGTTATGTTTCTCTATCCTCGCCGCTATCCGTTCATCCGCTTAAGTGTATAATACACTGACTTAATAACAGTTCGAAGCAGTCTCATATGTGTGGACGTAAATTTTACACCGCCTTACTGGGTCGCGAAGAAACTATCAAATTAATAAATTTTATTCACAACTATTGAACGCCTCAACTGCCTAATATGAATAAACTTCATTATATGATTATACTTTAACATTAGGTGATGGTACTTTAACATTACGTGATGATACTTCAACATTACGTGATGGTACTTAAACATTCTTCATTATGTGATGATATGTTATTAAGGCCATATTTACCATTATTAATTTTAAAAATGGAGAAAATGAAAATTAAAAACGTTGAGCTTGAATCATGTCAGTAACCCTTTGATTTCTGAACAATGATTCTTACAACGTCCCAAAAACGAGAGATGCATGTCATGAATTTAAATGACTACAAATTAATTGATCGACTGAAATAAGTAAATAGTTTTATCTTAAACCATATCATTTAGGGAAAGTAAATTTGTTTTATATGTACAAGCATGATGCGACTTTGATATAATACTAATACTACATGAAACAATCATTCTTGAAGTAGGATTTTCAAATGAATCATAAATTACCTTGCTGAGTAGTATCCAAGCATCCTGCAAAAAACGTCAGCGTCTACTTTTTCAAAAGCATCGTCACATATTGTCCCCCATCGTCCATTATGTAAAACTTCGATAGTGCCCCTATCGGGATATTCACTTCCGACAAGCCTGACTCCTGAACGATAAAACAAAACCTTAACATTTATTCAGAATTGTTTTTTTTTTTTTCAGAAGTCTTTATCTAAAATATTTGATGAAATTAAACAAGGAGTTTGATATAACATATTAAAAGTTGCTTTACTTGATATATATCTTTGAATATAGAATTTCAGAATACAACAATATTCAACAATGGTCTATTGTAAAGCTTGGGTTGAGTTAAATTCGCTTATCAAAGTACATGTACACTCCATTTTCCTAACCATAATGGATAGAGAAGACTAGGTAATAGAGAATTAACAAAACGACCCAGCAATTAATCTGACCGAAAGTATTATTTTACTGGTCAACTGTATGTCATATATTTAAAAAATGATTGAATGACCTGAGAGGCCAGCAGCTGTGTGACTCTCCTGAATCTATTTATAAAACAAAATTGAAATACATTGACACTTTGTAACTTTTTATTCATCGTTTTAAAATTATATGTTGTTAGTTCATCGTAAGTTTGATTAGTTATACTTCATCTCAAAGAGCTCTAAAATGTATTTTAAAAAAATAGATATCTATATTCTGTTTTGATTTCATATTACTATCATATGAAATGATTTTGTTTTCGTACTTGTGATATTATTTGTTGTGTTCATATAACTTTTGGTTTCATCTATAAAAAAGATAAATTTATGTTTATATCAGGATGAATGTAGGAAAAAAACCATCGCATATATAAATATGCAGTTATGCAGTTATGCACTTTCCTCTCTCTTTAAATTTTGTTGTCAAAACTTGTGTCATTAATCGCAATATTACTGTTTCCACTTTTTTCAGTTGGTTAAAGGAAACATTGAAAATGGAGATAACATGATTATACGTAAACTGAAAAAGGTTAAATAAAAGTTAGATAAAAGTTAGACAAAAAAATAAAAAAAACAAAAGAAAACAAAAACCAAAAACAAGAAACAAACAAACAAAACAAAATGCATTTTATTTATAATCATTTTCAAAATTAAAATATTGTATTTTATATATGAAATCATCGTGTACATTTTAAAAAGAGATAATGCTGTCTGATCCTATTTAATAAACTTTTACGGAGAACGAATATGTTAGTATGAATTAACCCATAATGGGGAAATCGTAGATAAAATTCTATTAGTAGATGCGTAAAAAATTAAACTTTGGCTGGTATGATCATTTTTCGATGCATACATCGCCTTCTTATACACGATTCCATCAATCTTTTCATTTTTAATCCAAGATTAATACCGGTTACGAACGCAAATAAAATTTTCTATTACATTGTCAAAACGAACAATAGATAAAACGATTAATCTTTTACAAATGGCGAAAGCTTTTAGCAGCATTGAGATGTTTTTCTTTTAAAACGAAAGACCAGGGTCAAATAGATTTGTTTAATTTTTCCTAAATCAAAGCTTCTGTATATCCTTTTATCAATGTCTATTCACTCGTATTTAACATCAAAATTGCCCGGTCAGTTATTTATTCTTAAAAACAATTGTGTTCTATACTTCATTACATCTTATCATATTTTATTATCAACTTAAAGACATTAATATCCTGATGTGTCGTGTTTGGATTACTCCTTTCTCATTTCCTTTATTAAGTAGCTACTGAACTTACAAGTATCCACCGTTGAAGCTGAAAAGAAAATGAAACACTGAAGTAGACACGTGAAAGTAAACATAAATTTCAGTAAATTTTTAATCTCCAAATATTGAATTAACAAAAGTAAAAACAAGTGTAATGCAAATTAGAGTTACAAGTATTGACAAAAATCATGAATAGTCAGTTGAAAAGCAAAATGTCGTTATAAGATTGAGCAAATACATTTTATCATACCTTAAATATGACGATAAACGTAGAAGAGAGTATTTGGTTAATTTATGATTCGAAACCTTGACCTTTAAATCTTATATTATAGTCATCTAAAAAGTAATCTGAAGTCACACATTTCATTTTATCTAAGGATTTTATCTAAGATGTTTTTGAACAAATCGCAAAAAGAAATCCATTCATTATCAAAATACTTTGAACGAATATCAACAGATCTCGACAGAACATTCACATTGTAATCTGTATCTTTTAAAAATTTTTTTTAATACTAATTCTCTAAATATGTTGTATTTTTTTTTAACATTCATAGTTCATAACTTATTTTTTGAGGGGGGGGGGGGGGGGGGGGGGGGGGGGGGGGGGGGGTATTGGTATTTGAGTGTTTATATTTCTTATGACATTTTTATGAACAATTACAAAACGATCTTGTAAGAGAATATACATATATCTTGAACCACAGTGGTCGAGTCATTTATAATCAATAAGCTTGTTTGTTTTTACTTATGGTTTTATTGGTTATACTTTTTGACAACAATAATATTTTATTACTCTTGATAAGCATTAAAAACACTTTCAAGTTTTTTGACTTTTAATTTTACGGTGCAGATAAAGGATAAAGAGTTTATCGTTACACGGTGTTTTGTAGTTAAAAAGTGCCCGGATACAAAAACTTTATTATTTTTTTGGCAAAATAGTAACTTCATAAAAATTACAAAATAACATGACTTTATAACACGACTTATATAAACATGTATATAGCTTGCCTCGAGCCCACCACGGCAAGGTTGATGGTTCTGAAATATTTAAATATTAAGTTATGTCAGAAAGTCCATAAAAATAAATTTATAGTATGTGTTGAAGACAGACTCTATGTTAATAAAAAACGTCCCGCCATTTATGTAAACTCGATTTCAAAATCACTTCATTAGTTTAAAAAATTGAGAAAAAAAAAATGAAACGAATTAAAGAAGACATACATGTAATCAAATATGACTGGAGTAAGGGTATCTCGATAAAACGGATGCTAAAGTTTTGGCAGAAGATTGTATATTCATTACTAAATATGAAATTGCTTTTGTCAACGATTTTTCTCACAACCATCAACGTATATCTAATACTATCTCATTGATTTAATGGTTTTCTGTCGAATTTCAGGATTGAATACAAATAATAATTTTGATTACTTTGTTTATAATGTTTAAATGTCAACTTAAGGCATGTACTTGTTTTTTTTCAAGTAATACATTTTGATAAATATTTTATAGACATATTTGTAGTTAATGTATATTATCTAATAAGTTTTTAAATCTCTAAAACACAAAAACGAAACTTTACATTATAATTAAATTTTATAAAAATATTTTAGCAGATTTAAGAACGATGGACTTTATTTGCTTTGCCCATATATAATTTGCATCTAAAAGGAGTGATTGTTACAAATATTGAATTCTCGATAAAAGTATTTTGTCAAATTGAATAACATTCAAAGAAAATTGCTTTTCACGCAATATATTTCGTTAAGGGTCGTAAACACCCATGAAATTATAGGAAATTGCAATGATCCGCACTTTGAAGCAAATCATAAAAATATTTCTCTAACAAAATTCATTTTCCTTAAACTGTGATTAGCAATATCATTTTCTATCTTTTATATAAAAAAACTACAAAAGTCTACCATCTAGTATCATAAAGAGGTTCATCTAAATATACTAAAATGCACAATTTTTAAAGGGGGGGGGGGTGGTGAGTATTACAAACGTAGATTGGTAAAATGGATCCATTCTATATTTAAAAAAAAATAACCCCAATGATAGACTATTTCTGTTTGTAAAATTTTCAAGGCAAAACCTTTTTACTTTATATTTTATGTTATTTCTTATAACATACCCCATGGAGCTTCTTTTCATCATAACGTTAACAAAGGACATTGGCGATGTTCAACAAGCAAATGATAGAAAAAATCGTGTAAAATTTCTAGAAAAATCCGAATCCAAATTCTTTAGAAATATTTTGAAATAATCATATCAGTATCATATTTCAGTTTAATTATTGGGAATTAAAATACCAACAAATTTATACCTTTTATTTCTCCCACATTCTGTTTAATTGAAAAAAAGATGCTTTGCAAGCAAAATTTATATATTTCAATTCTAATGTTACTTTATGAAATTTGATTTTAAAACATATTTTGTAACTCTCATACATATAAAACTTTCATTAAATTATATATATTTTTTCTTTGAATTTCAGTTTAATCCACTTGCACTTACAGATGAACCACCGGGAACGATTTAAATTTATTTTCCCCTTAAACAATATACAATTCACAATATTATTCTGAAGACAGCAATTCAGTTCTCTCGTTTTAAATGCTCAATCGCATGATCATTGATACATACTCGGGCAAATTGTTAAATTATAACCATAATTACACACAATGTAAAATTAATCGACTTTAAGTTTGCTTTCAGAGGGTTAAGTTATGAATTTTTATTATTTGACAACATGAATTTTTCATCCTTCATTTTTCCTTTATGAACCAATTTTTAAAATAAATAATTAACAATCAAAGTATATGTAGCAATTACAAATATGTATGCTAGTAATAAGCACATATTATACACAAGTAAACACAGGTAATAACTCTTGAAAAATGTAATTCTGGCCAAGTGGGAAGTGAGAATTCTAAATTGTTGGCTAAGTTGGAATAAATATGACTAGACAAATTTCAATTCTTTAAAACAATTCATCGAAGTAATTAGATATAAATACCTTTTAGTTTAAGATATCTACAAAATTAAAGTATTGGTGTACTGAAAGCAGGTAATATTTTCTTTATCTCTCTCTATATATATCTCTCTATCTCTCATTGTTGAAATCTATTTCTATTTTTCTATACTCTATTACAACTCTAGAGTAGTTGCAATACATCAATTGTATTTTTTGGTGTTGGTGCAGCATGCATTTGATGTTGACAAAACGTCATAGAGTAACTAATATTTAGTGGCTATCATTAACATAAAAGTTACTGCACAGGTAATTTTAAAACAAGCTTTTTCAAAGCGATCGCTACTTTCTTCGATGTGCAACCGAACACCAACGCTTTGTAAAGTAGTTCATAGATTTTATGTGCATGATGTTTATTCCCAAAATGCAAAACTTGTCTTTATAATATGCATTAGATAAGAAAACAAATAGATGTTTATGCTAAATTAATTTGAGAACAAAAATTTTAATTTGACAAAAGTAGGATAACTCTTAGTGTGACTAATTGGTACGACGAAAGTTTATACTGTAATGCTGTTTGTTTTTGTTTTGTTTTTGTTTACTTTTAAAGTTGTGCTATTTATAGTAACATTTGCGATTTGCCTTCCTACAGCCAGGACTTTGCTTTCAGCAAAAACTGAACAAATTCAAAAATCTGTTGTACCAAATTTCAAAATTATATTTTTAAAAGTTATAAATGGGCGTCTGCAGATTTCGCCTTACGTTCCAATTTATATTAACAAACTTGAAAGTCCTTCATTTTATTTTATTTTTTTTTAATTGAAGTTTTAACACGTTCATGTATTATTATTAAATTATTAATTGAACGCAACATGTGGAAGAAGCCGTGCCCCTTTTAAAGATGATAACAGAAACAAAATGCTTTTTCTTAAGTAGAGACTATCATACAACGGCCACTGATAGTGTACAATACAAACGAAGGCAACTTCAAATCATTAAAATCTAATATTATTTCAAAACTTATGTTTTAAGTTCACCAATGATAAAATAAGAATCATAGCAATTACATAAACGATGACAAAATTCCTATGTATAAGACTGTGTTTTTGTTTTAAGAAATAAAGAGCTGATGTACCTACCATGACAATAAAGGTAAGTTGCTCGTGAACAGTAGCTTTGTATTTGGATGTTACAACTATAAATGTTGTATGAATAGCAGTTGGTGGCAACAGTGGTGTAATGGTTCATTGGTGAAGTACTGAAAATAAAATGCACAATACAGTACCATAGATGTCCATATGACAATGCTTGATTTGATTCGAATATTAAATATTAATAAATGACATACCTCGAATATCCACTGTACAGATATCCTCTTGATCGACAGATCACCTCTCCGTCAGTACTAGAAAACCGATCATAACATACTTCGTATCTATTGTAGCCATATTGATAATGTCGAATGTAAACACGTCCATGATTCCCGTACTCTAAGGTTATATCGGAGTATCCTGTCAATGGAAATTTTATTTTTATGCACCATGACATGATAATAAAAACAGGGAAACAGGCAACATCATTCACAATTGTTTCTCTTTGATGAAATTACATATTTTACAAAAATGGTTGATTTACAGAGGTTTTATTTTTCAAAAGACTTTAAATGTACTGTAAAAGTGGTTATTTACGCATGGGGGAAATTTACACTAGTTACGCGGTAGGCTTAAAACCGCTTAAAATACCCCCACGCGTATGGTAAAAAACTGAAAATTTTAGAGTGGTATATCACGCATCCGCGTATTTAATACCCACGCGTATTGTTTGACCAAAGAAAACGCGTACTTAACCACCAGCGTAAATAACCACTTTTACAGTATATAAGACAAGCTTAATTGACTGTGTATCTTATACTCTTCCGCCAAGCTTAAAATAACAGCTGCTCTGTTAAAAGATTCTAAGAAAACAATGTATGAAAATTGTTCAAAGTTTTGCGACAAGTATAGGAATTGGAATAAAAATAAAAGGTAACTATTATATGACTGTTTTTCTTACAATTGTGTTGTCTAGCAGCGTGACGCTTTTGTTTATGGTGTTAGCTTTTGATCTTAAGACAAGAGTTCGAAACCGTTTGGAGAATATAAAATTCTTAACTTTAAAAGAGATTTTTTAATATTAAAATAATTTGATGGTCAAAAAATAATTTTATCACTTATATTTTAGATATGATTGACTTTTATGCACATTAGAATATAAACAAATAGGTCTTATACAACCTTATCACTACAATGTCTACCTTGATATACAATTGGTTACATACTTAAATGTAGAAAAACCTTAGTTGATTTTACAAGAATGTCAAATTTCAAAACCGTTTGCTACATTGCTGAACTTACAATAAATAACACATTAAATGTGTATAATTTTGTATAATTACATAAACACAATTTGGTAAACATTTTTCGATTGGAACGATGACAATTCTACCCACCTTAGTATATTATAATTTTGTTGTATTTGTAGACATTAACTTTAGATCTTCTATTATGTCCCTCTTATTATTTGCCAGTGGCACTTTGCGTTTCTTTAAAAATATTAAGTCATGATTTGGTTTTATACAGTTTGTGTACTACAAATTGAAAGTATGTATAAGTAATCTGAATATCTATAAAATGTAAAAGAAAGTAGTCCCTTGTATCAGACTCAATACATATCTATTGGATTATTTTACATATGTGATTGAAACTAACATAGCTTTTACTTACTTTGTATAAACATTAATACACCTATAGTTTGTTTTATATTCACATTAATGTTCACACTTTAAATTGATGATACATGCAGCCTCTTGAAATCTGAATAAATAACTTAACTTACCAACAGTGAACTGTTGTTGCGTTGACAGTTCTCTTTGTGTTGTGGTTTCTGTAAGTAGCAATTTTCTGAATAATATTTGGCACCCTTGATTTTGTAAGAGTGTAATCCAAGTGGTTATTAAGCTTCCAACACACAAGCGAACAAATTAGTTAGTTTATTATTTATTTTAGATACAATTACTTTATAAAGAGTCGGGCAACGGGTAGGTTAACGTGATGTAATTTGGTGCAAAATTAGATAGATATATGAGATAATGCTTTATTGTGTCAAAATTTGGCTATTATATGTTTGAACCATGTGAGCTAAAGCTCAATTGTTAATATATATACGTGTACAAATAAATTAAAGAAGGATTCAAATATGATAATACTGGAATAGGAACAGGTAATAAGAGGCTGCAAAGTTTCATCAAAGAAATGAAATTATTATAGATACGTCTTGATAAATAACCCCTGGAATGAATAAGTCAAATTTTAATAAATTCAGCGATTCTAAACACATTGCATTGACAGGTACATGTACATGTTAGGTACTGTACTAACCATTGTATTGTAAATAAACTTCCGTGACCATGGACGATCTTAATTCAACCCCGTGAAAGTGTTTGTGCAAATACCGTGCAGCTTTCATGGTTTTAAAACTATATAGTCCATTTAATTAACATTAACAATGTCAATCGAAAAAAATAATTAAGACCAATGACCTCTTGTAAACTACCAAAACCCCTTACTCAGTTCGAATATCAGTGAGAGAGAAAATTAAACCAATGAGATCCTTCGTAAGAAACCAATCTGAACAATCTCCGAGAAACAATACAAATAAAAAATTATACAATATGAATTAAAAAAATTATACAATTCAAATGTTAATTATGCAATACAAATAAAAAGATTTACAATGCAACTGAAAATCATCCCATACGAATGTAGAATATACATTACAAATGGAATTTATAAAATACAAATAAACAATTATACAATAGAAGTGAAAAAATTTAGAATACAAAAAGAAATTAGAGAATAGAAATTGAAATTACAAAATATAAATGAAAAAATATAGAATGCAAACAAAAAATTATGCAATACAAATAGAACAGATCGAATATTGCAACGTTTGACATGCCATAATCACACTTATGATAATGCAATTTATTTCGTAAAATTTACATTGATGTTTATAATGCCAATGATGCATCCCTGAAATGCTGAAGGGATCTGCTTGGTCTTCACAGAGGCACGTTACTCTTATCCGTTTGCCTTGAAAGTAAAAACATTTATACAGTTACATACATAATGATTCAAATCACGTTTTTCTTCACGTATGCGTAAGAATATTAATCGGAAGTATAATTCGCCTACTAAAAGTAAAGCTTATTCATGCCTTGCTATTTCGGTAATCAACAAAACGGTGCTTTATATCTTATTTATCATGTTTATTGCAAGTAGCATAATGCTTTCGTATTACATTAACAGAGCTGACCAATGATATTACGTGCCGATCATTCCTTTAAAAGGAATTCCTGTCATCAATTCACCACTACGCATGGTTACACTATTTCAAACCTCACTTGGGATTTACTTGACCTGGAATGTTGACCTGTAGGCATGTTCACGAAGCTATCTTAGGACTATGGTGCGTCCTAAGTTTAACGTCTTAAGATACGTCTTAGTCTTGAGTCTGTTTCTCAAAGCTCTCCTAAATTTAGGAACCGCCATAACTTTGTCCTAACTTTAGGACATCACTTACCGTGTCCTAAGTCCTAAGGTTGTAAAATCACGTCTTTGCGATCTTGGGAATGGAATGTTGTGATGCTTTGTCTTAAGACCGATAGGAAGGAAAAGGCAATCTTTTTTACATTTCCAGCATTTCTGACGAACCTCAATTTCCTCATCCGGTGGGGAGGGGGGGGGCATAATCACTTATGCTATTGCAATATCAACTTTATCAACTTTAATGTCATGTACGTTTAATTTAAAATATGTGGAGGGAGACCCCGAACGCTCTACCTTCTTTATTGCTACGTGCTTGCCCGGAAGCTGACGAATTAAACAAATTTATTTTTCCTTTACAAATACTGTCTAGTCTCTGTTTGGCGATAGATGAAAAGTATATTATTCTTAAAGGGTACCTGCAGCCAAACCAATGTGAAACTTATGTTATAGAATTTATTTACCAAAATTTAATGCAAAAAACCGCATCGAAATCGATGCAAAAATAACGGAGTTACGCCGCTTCAAAGTGGCTATTTTTACCTGCTTTGAGAAATCCAATCAAGAGAAAATAGAATTAGGCGATAACGAGGCTTCATCGGAAGTGACGTCACGAGGTCAACAAAGGAAAAATTTCCATACAAAGCTATACAAAATAAATTCAGTTTTACAGCCAAAATGATTGATATAGGTCTGATGTTTTGACGTACATGTATTAAGTTATTTTAAGTATTGTAGATTTAGAAATTTGTATCCGTATATATTTGTTACAGTCAGATTTATTTTTAAAGGGTTTTTAAAATTTGCTATCCTCCTCGCCTCTTTACCGATGATTACGATATCTTATAACACTTGCATGGGCAGAATATGTTCATTATTCAGTTTTTGATTACATAATATCACTTCACACGCGAATGATCCGAGACAATGACACAGGTAAACTAACGGAGCTACTGCTTCAGACACGTGTATATCTCATTCTGGGGTATGTATACACATGGTACACATGCATGTCTGGTGAACAAAGGGGAATTTCACACCTCTAGACTGGTAAATTGATTTGTGTATAATAAGCTACTCAAAACAGAAAAATAAATTAGACTGTATAAAATCAGGCGTTCATAAGCTAATACATGTGTATAGTCTGTCAATCAGACTATCAAAACGTAACCACTAACCTGCTAACGTTCAAAATAAATGCCTTGATTGTTACTTATTTACTCACATTTAAAATGACAAAATTTACCATTCAGCCGTTTTAATCTTTTAAACAATGAAAAAATGACAATAACAAACCGTCAACCATCTCAAAAATCCATAAAACGAAATACAAATTCAAAGCAGAGCAACACGGACCTCCAAGATAGAGGTAGGATCAGGTGCCATGGAGGAGTGAGCATCCTCTGCTGACCGGTCACACCCGCCGTGTGCTCTTTGTCGTAATCGGGAAAATAAAAACCGCAAAAGTCCGTAGACAATTAGGTAATTAATTATGGTCTAACAATGAGTATGAAAAACGTCAGTCAGCATGCGACTCAGTGGAAGATTGTATTTGCTGACAAGGTCGTTGTATCGACCATAGAACTTACGAAAAGATGACTTTAAACGAGACTGTTGATAGTCCTGTTTTATCAACTTGTTTGTCAGTAGCTTGTAATGTAATTAAGTAATTATTTCGGAAGTAATTAGTACGTTTATCAGTCTCAATTTTAGTCTCAATTTCTTATCTAACATTAATAAAGTGCAACTTTCTTTCGAGCTCTATGGTCAGCAGTTAAATACTCCAAATAGCTTAATTAAGTTGTTATACTGACGCCGAATCACTATAAAATCTTTAAAAAAATTATGACAAAGGATGTAAATAAGTCTAAAATAAAATTCCACTATCGTATTTTTAAAGAATACAAGACAAACTTCATCATGCAACCATCTTGCATGGACTTTCGCCCTGATCCGTTTATAATTAATCCTGTGATTATTTTATATGCATGCTGTTTTGATTGTTATTGGTTTGAAATTAGTATAAATGAATATTCAGGCGACATAGTGGTAATTTTATGTCTCATACGAGTAATAGACCCTGCGTTATAATACCTTTTACAAAACATGTACTATTATCAATATTATTAATAATGTCATGGAAAAATCATCCCAGAAAAATACGAAAATATGTTTCTTATAACAACAGTACTTTGATTGATTGTCATTTTGCTACATAGACTGTGAATTTAAATGGAAAGTGTGTCAAAGTTACTGAATTTATATGGAAAGTGTGTTGCAAATTTGACTTAATTCATCAATCAAACAATTTTCCGAATTCGGCATTTTTGTACGATAAAATACGAGTTTTAGTTCAAACAACATTTTTTTAGTCATCTTGGGTTGAAAAGGAAATAAAAATACAAAAAAATAACTGTTCATATATCGATAAAACAATGCAAGAAAACGAACAGTTTTCATACGATTTTCTTGTTTCTCATGTAGCGGCGTTGACCCGTGACGTCACGGTTCATCTCGCGCCAAATCGGCTTGATTCAAAAACCGTTCAGGTGTGAAATTGGGTCTTCCCCAAATATCTCGAAAAGTACTTATGCGATCGCAGTAAAATTTTCAGGATGATGTTTTTTCACATAGATCTCCATAATATCAAAAAATGACCGGCACTGCAGGTACCCTTTAAAAACTGCACTACGTAAGTTACAATCATCGCTTTTATCATTGGCCAAAACTATTCAAATTTCCTTGTTAAAGAATAAATCTAAATCGGTCTGTATAAGCCATGCATTATCATTTTTAATTTTTATCACATCATTCTGAAATTTAATCTAAAGAAAATTAGTAATGTTAATAAACTGTATTTATATATTTTCGAGATAGATTACAACTCATTTCTTTTTTAACCTTCACATGTATTCTATATATTGCAGATTAAAGGAAAATTAGCGGTCTTTGTAACCTTAAATTCACAGGCACCTGACGTCATATATTTTTCTCATAATAAAAAAAAATACTCCGCTTACCTAATAAATGACAAGGTACCCATCCCCGCCATCATGGATTTATTTCAAACTGGCACATCAGCTGGAAGTTTTGCTTGAAACTCATCGGTAAAATTATTTTGCAATCCTCTCCGTCTCCCGATCGGTCATTCAACATCTAAGCTTACAACCAATTCAACCAAAACGGTGCGTTACACCTGTCATTAATAAAAATAACCACTCGATCTGCATCTACTGCCTTAGATATGCGATAAATGTCTAAAGGGTGGACGGAAGTTGTCACCAATATGTAAATGAGATTTCCCTGCAACGTGTGTTTGTTTCAATATTTCAAAATATATGCATTTATAAACATGTTTATATAAACTTTGTGTAACAAAAGTTATAATTGACTGTTTATAGTATCCCTTTTCTTAATTTTAACTCGTATGTTGATCGAATTCAAAATTGACGCCTTTTGAATATTCGTATCAGCGCTATATTTGGAAGGGATTACCCATATTATGACGCGATTTATGTCAACTTCCGTCCACCCTTTAGCTTTTTGTCGCAAATCAGCAGCAGTAGATGCAGAATGAGGAGATATTTTTAATAATAAACGATGTTATGGGCCGTTTTGGTTGAATCAGCAGTAAGCTAAGATATTGAATGACCGATCGGACGGCGGAGATGATCGCAGAAAAATGTTACCGCTGAGTTATAAGCGAAAATTCACGGCGATGTGACAGTTTAAAAAAAATCCAAGATGGCGGGGATGGGTACCTTGTCAATTATTAGGTAAGCGGAGTATTTTTTTTTTATTATGAGAAAAATATATGACGTCAGGTGCCTGTGCTTAAATTCTTCAAAAAAAGCGTGTGTAAGTATTACTTTAATGACAAGCGTATCAAGTTTGAAACCCTTAAAAATGCACATTTGTTGCTTATATAAGTATTGGCTTGTTAGCCAAAAGCTGTCCCGATCCATATTTTCTTTACACAAAAAGCTATTTGGATTTCTGGTGGGGGATGGTGGTTGTAACTAACGTGTTTTGGTCAATAAAATATATCCAAGTAAATGTATATTTTTGTTAATGTATACAAATTAAAATTACTGATTTTAGGCGTGTCGTGTTAATGTGCATGTATAATTTTCCCTGTCGAAATGTTTAATGATTTATCCCTGAACAAGGCTCTGAAATTCTACCTGTATGAATTAATTTGAAAAATATAATTGATTTTAGTAGGTTATGATATTCTAACTTAGGATATTCTTAAGATACCGTCGAGCTACATCTTAAGATGTGTCCTAAGTTGGTCTTAGGATGCTCCAAACTTTTTTCCTAAGTTATATCTTAGGAACACACTTAGGTCACATCTTAGGAAAGTTTCGTGAACATGCCTTCTGGACATTGAGTGCATGTTTTCCACAGAACGCCCACAGATACTCCTCCCCCTATATTCATTTAGGGTTTTCTCAGTTCTCCATCTTGTTTGCGAGCACTGAGATAGAAATGTGTCAAAATTTCATTCGGCCAAACTGGATCAAACAATTCAAAATCTTCATCCTGTTTCTTTTTTTTTCAGATATGTTTTCAATAAATGTACGGCCCTTGCGTTGCATTTTTGGTTTCCTTTGAATTAATCAGTTGTTTCCTTTTTTCTTTTTTTCTTTTTTTGTATCTCGTCTGCGTCTAATGACGCGAACCTTTTCAAACCATTTTTGTTTACGCTAACTCGTATTGACCGTGTATTGGTAACCGGGTATAAGTATTACATGTTCCTTCCCTCACGCGATACACATAACCCAATCACAGTCAAGAATTTCATAAACAAAATATCAGAGGCGGGATAATATATTGCATCACATCACATTCATCAAATTGACTGCATATAAAAATTTGAGCTGTCTGTTGTGGCAGAATGGTAAGAGTACTAGGTACGCTAATCTAACGGTATTGGGTTCGATACACTGTACCCCATGTGTCCTTTTTTCTTCGATTATCTTAGATCGAAAATCGATTTTTCTTTATTAATTAAATACCGCCATTTTTGGGATTTTTTTACACCATTTTCGAAAGGTGGAAAGGCCTCTTATTGTCCTAATTTGTACTTACCGGCTGTAAACAGTCTCAAATAATCATCTGTGGTGTAGGATGCTGTGATCGGTGACCCTATTCCTATAAATGAAAAAAAAATCATTCTATAAAGTTATGATAATGTTTCGAAAAAGTAATAAAAAGTCTGAGATTTTAAAATAAAGGATGCGTAATCTTAAGTTTGAAGGCAGGTGCATTAAAAGTATGTGAAAAAAATATATGCTCTTCAGTTTGAACGTTTTTGTAAACGTTCACTCGATTTTGAAAGGTAAACGTAATGTCTTACGGCAGAAACACAGAATAGTTTTATTTGTTGGATTATACATAGAAATAGTATATAAGGTATGACGGTATAGCGGTATCGCAGAAATCTACATACAATGTAACGTCGCTGTATACTGTAAATCAATTCTGCAAACGTATTTTAGCTGCAGGTCTGTAGCTTCTGATCTAAAAAAAAATCGAATGGACGACCGGGAGCAATAGTTCCATACATGTTAAAAAGTTGCAATTTACTGCGCACAAACAGTTGCGCTAGTTTTGGACTAATTAATTTTATTTCCGAACACATTCTGTACAAATTTTTGATTCCAAAAAAATTCTCGGACATTTTACTACAGATATCATCACTTAACTTGCCTCTGACATTCTTTTAAACACCATCACCAGTCCCGTAAAGTGAAGTGGTGCAGTTTGTTTGCATGTAAAAAGCAACACGTAAAACAAACTTCATTTTCCGAGGTCAGTTAGCGTTGTAGCAACGCAATTTGAAAAAAAATTACGCACTTTGAAAATTTTTTTCAAAGTACGTTGATTTGGTTTCAAATTATACAATTTGGGACCAAATCAACGTACTTTGAAACAAAATTTCAAAGTGCGTTAAATTTGGAACAAAGTTAACCCACTTTAAATTTTTTTTTCAAAGTGCGTCAACATTTTAGTATCGAGGCACTTAACGGACTTTAAAAGATATGTATAAATCACAAAATCTGGAACTGAATTTCTAATTTATTGATACATGTACATGTAGTATGATGGTTTGGTAACACTAGTGAATCTATTTTACCGTATTTGGGAACGGGGATGGGGACGGGGGTGTTAACCAAATATACAGGTAAATCACCAGTACATCATTTAATTGATTACAGAAAACAGGTCCCCTACCCCTCATTTTTCCTTCCAAAACATATGATATTCAGCACTTGGAGTATGTTGTAAATTAAGTACAGTGATATTGGAAAAACGAGCAGGTCAAACAGCAATTTTTCGAATGTAAAAGAATCCATAAGTGTTTCAACATAAACCCTCTTTTCAAATTCTAATCAAATTAATCACTTCATTATAAAAAAATACATTGACAAACATTAAATCATGATAAACTTAAAAATAATCATTAGGATGTGGGTTTTTTTTCTCTCGCACTGATCTTCTAAAAAATCATATTGTTTATATAAACATAACTAACGTATCCTTTTTTCACATCATGTTTGTTTACAAACATATGCAATTGAAGCCAGTTGAAATACGTTATACATTGATCTCCATTATCAATATAAATTATTCTCGTTTCTGACATAGCCCAATGTACCAGACAAGAAGTTGATTTGCTGCAAATCACCAAAAAAAAAAAAAAAAAAAAAAAAAAAAAAACAAAACAAAAAAACAAAAAAAAAACTGCAGTTGCTAAGCGGTGCGGTTTATGTCATATTTAGATAATTCAAATCTTCCGAATTGTTCTTTAATATGTGTAAATTCTCAAACTACGTGTACGCAAGCTTATGAGAAAAGAAAAAATTCTAATCGAGAAACTGTTTATCAAGTTAGCTGAGAGTGCAATGGGTACTTTTTTAAATATAATCCATTGAGCTAAACAAGGTTAAAACAGTCATTTATTGTTTAAAAACGTATCAGTTATTTCGACTAAACCCGCGTAAATATCGAGGATATCAACGCACTTTGAATTTTATTTTCAAAGTGCGTTGACTTGGTCCCAAAATTAACGCACATTGAATTTTTTTTCAAAGTGCGTAATTTTTCAAAGTGCGTTGTAACATTGCGGGCAAATAAAGTGACAATATCAGTAGTAAACTGCCTAAGAATTTTCCACAGAAATCATTTGAAAATAAGGTTAATCAGTCCAAAACTAGCGCAATTGATGGTGCGCCGTAAACTACAACTTTTTAACACGCAACAAACTGTAGTTCACATGTAGTTCATCCGATTTTTTACAGACCGGGAGTTACAGACCTGCAGCTACGTATTTTTGTATGTTTTAATGTAGTTTTTCATATAAAGTGAAAAGGGATCTTTAATCTAAAAAAATACATGGACGACATTGCATGCCGAATGGTCTGGGTTAGCTCATAAGTATATATATGTTTCAAATGCTGATAGGCCTTTACAGAAAACTCCGATTCATTGCAAAATTAATTAAATGCTTCGGATCTAAACTAAAGCGCCGTACGACTTAAATTTTCCATTATTAAGTCGGACATCAATTTTAATTAGCTTAATTAACTTGATCAGGCATGAAGCTGGCAGTCGATTGATTACTCCAGAGTGATTGGACGCATTGCCAAAACCTTATTGAAGATTGATTATCAAAACTGTATAAAATGTAGTAATTAATCTTATAGTTTCCTTCGTTGTGTTAGTTTGTGTGTGTGTGTGTGTGTGTGTGTGTGTGTGTGTTGTCCTAAAAAAATAAACATAATCTAATCAGTATGAAATAACGACAAGTAATTGACACATGTTTTATTGGAAGTGATTTTTTGCACATTAATGGTTCAGGTTTTTTTTGTTTATATGCACTAAAATTTACTTTTCAAACCATAAGATTCCATACTTTGTTGACTGACTGTTTTTACGTTAAACTCCTTACATATACCAATGAAGATTAAGGGAAAAAAAACGATAGTGTAACTCTACAAATGTATTGTCAAAATAAAGTTAGATTTTACAAAACTATTATGGTAACTGACAGAAAATCTTCGCTTTAAAATTTTCCGATTCGTTTATTCTCATCTCCACCTTGGTAGTTCCAGCCTAATTCATAATGCCACCTATTGGTTCTGTGAGTTATTATTTTCAAATAGATCGCCTAAAAGAATAGGTAAAAACGTCGGCAAATCAGATGATTATAAATAAATCCAACCCTTTGCTAGCGAATATGCTGATAAGAATGCGATGCTATGAACTTTTCTACAAATAAATGTGTGGAATTGTTTGGTTGATATATATACATGTATTAATTTTGTTTGTTAGGATTCTTAGATTTTCAAACGATACATGTGGGAATTTCAATGAAATTCTAGCTTAAAATATCAGAAACCAAATATATTAAGATCAAATCTAGTGTTAAATATTAAACTTTGTTACGTTCAGAATATGAAAGGGATTTTGCGATCCATGCTAACGTTTGTTCAACATACCTATTACAACTGCTGCCAAAAAGAACTGAAAAACAAAACAAAATGAAATGATTACTCAAGTGATTCAAATATATATTTAAATAATGAAATGAGGTCCTGCAACATTAAAGGGGCATGGTCACGATTTTGGTCAAATTCTATTTTCGTGTTTTAATCATTTACTATGCTTTAGGAATGCATATCTAATGATCATATGAAATTTGAGAGTCAGTCGTAGAGTTATAAGCAAGATTCAGGGCTCACAATTATTTGTCATGTTAACAAGGCTCATGCCCTGTTTTTGTTTACATAGGTTCAATATAACAGTAAAAAATCTTTTTCAAGCTGATTTGTCTATCTCCTTATTCATTTTGACCATATATAAACAGTTCCAAACTTTTAACACATTCATTTTAGGTCCAAAATTCGAATTTTCACTTCAACATTCAAAATGTAAACAAAAGCTTTGTTTACAGAAGCAAAGAATTTTAAGATCTGTAACCCGCTTATAACTCAACAAATGACACTCAAATTTTGGTTTCCTATTAAAAATACCTCAATGAAGCACTGTAAACATTAAAATCGAAAAAATATTCTTTGACAGAAATCGTGACCATGCCCCTTTAATGCATATTATTGTTTAAATATAATGAAATATCGGATTGAACTGCAAACAAAGGATAAGTGAACTTAGGGGCATGCGATATTTGCGAGAAAATAAACTTTTAGAAGATTTTTTCTTTCAATGGCCAACATCCAAACTGCAACTTTACGTAATTGCGTTAAATAAAAGTATGTTGTTACCAAGTACGAATTTGTTTTCATAGGCGGGGGTCATCACGATTTCCTGGATCTCCATACGATACTGAGGACGCCCACTTTTATACTGACTTCATACATAGTCAGCGCATGTTTGTCTATTGTTCTCCGTTTAACAGTAGTTGTATATTTGCATTATCTAAGTTGTATTAAAGGGAGATTAATAGACAAACATGCGCTCATGGTTTAAATGAGAAAAAAACTGCCTCTTCTTACTTTTGCTTTCTCTGTTGTAAGTAAGGGTTGATACATGGTGAATATTACAATTTACCACCTGATTTCTCACCTCAGGTATTCTAACACGTGACGTGTAAGGTAGCATGTTATGTGCTAACTAGGACAATGTTTTCGAACACGTTAAGTTGTCAAGCATTGATTTAAAGTCCTCTGTACTTACATGGGGCTGGTGTTATTGTTGAAACCATAGTATATAGTATACATGTACCATATAGAATAGAAAGGGCTATGGTGAAAGAGTGAGCACATAATTTTTATGCATGGCATTGTTATTCATGCTAGTCTAATTTTAGTACCATTCTGATAATGTCAGCTCCACCTCTCATGCATATCAATATCAATCTTATGGTCGATCAAGGGCAGATAAAAGAAAATTCTCTTTTTTTACGAAAGTTGTAAGGAGAAAAACATAGAATGAGTTTATTGTATCACAGTTTAAAATCTTAATTTATGTTGGAAATTGACAAGACTCTTTAATAAAATAAACACAAGTGATATTAGGTTAGGAAATAAACGCAACAGAAACGCAACCGAAAAAGACCCAAAACCCGGCGCTAAGTGCAGTCATCCTTAACTTTGAAAGCGATTTTCAAAATTTTCAATTTATTCCAAAGATTTTCAAAATAACCGTACCAACATTGGAAAAAATAACAACAAATATGAATATCAATTAACTAATAATTGATGCCATCATGGTGTGCCTCATTTAATCTAAAGTTAAGTAGAAACTTACCGGTGACATGACAGACCGCCGCCCCATGTTTGTTTAACCAATTCAATGCGTCTGAACCGTGTTTTAAGTGTAAAAAATGCAGTCTTTTTATCTTGTATACATCGATAACGGTATAAAATGTACATCAACAAGGCAAAGTTAAAATAATTTTTCGTTTCGGCTCACGTCCGACCCTTCTATTTGTATCCCGATCATACCTTTTTAACTCGTATACATTAATAAATGTAATAATACATGAAAATGAACTTTAAATAAAAGGCGAATCCCAACTGTATGCTTTGTTTTTGCGTACGGAAACGACCTGAAACAAACATTAATCTTTCTTTGACCTTTAAACAATATCTAGATTTGGTTTACGAATTGCCTATCAATCTAACTTCTTGGTTCGTTTATCTTGTAGTCTTGCTCAGTTATATTTTGATAATTGCCTTTTTGATATTGGTTGTTTGAATTTCAGTTTTTGTGTTATTAAAAAAGTGGGTTTTTTTTTTTTAAAATGGAAACAACTGTTTGATGCATGTTAAAGTTCCTGTATGAAGAAGTATTTATTTAAGCATGTCGCCTAAGGATCATGGGAAAAAACATTTTAAGAAATACAATTCTTTCTTACTCTGAAAATTCCTTGTATTGAGTTTGTACATCACTTATTTGGTCAAAAAGACAAAATCAGGGGGTAAAATGCTTTTGAAAAAAATGTGTCAGTCAATGGGTACCAAAAATAATCAAAAATTATTGAAAAGATTTTAATTTGTCAATTCTACCGTAGTTGTATAAATTGAATATTTAAAAATATGTGACAATGCACACGTATCTATTTGCAAGAAAATCTTGAACCGGTAGAATTAAATATACTTTTACAGTTTACATCACGCAATCTAAATAAAGATTTAAAAAGTGAATAAACCATTTGTATAAATAAATTATAGCCTTTTGACATAGTACATGTAATGATATTTTCCTATGGAAATAAACTGAAATGCTCACAATTTCAGCATTCAGCTACCTTGAAGGATCAAATTTGTCAGAAAAATTCTGGATGTTATATAATTATCCCTTGTATATGATTATGAACTTCTTATACATGTATATAATTGCCTACTTACACTCTCACCAGGCTAGCTGAATATGTCAATGGTCAAGTTATTTTTGCAAGCGACAATTCTAAATCCTTCTTTGTTTCTTTCGATAAATATCATCAGTTAATGTGGATGTTGAGTCTTTATTAATTAGAATATTTACGGTAATTTGAAAAGTAAACCAACAGCAGAATAATCGAATTGCCAGCCAAGGGTTAATAAAAATAGAACACATTTACGTGTAGATGATGAATTCGTGTATTGTTTTTGTATCTCGAAAAAAAGTTTTGAAGAACTATTTCCCTAGAAACGTAATATGAAAGATGATTCTCTAAAGTGCAATTTTATCAATATAAGTTGTACTTTTATTTTTGTTGGTATCGCTGAGCACTGAGTTAATTCACAAAATCCAATAAACACCATCAACGTGAGAAAGTGTGGTTCGTTTGGATTGGCAAGTCCATCGTCCTTGAAATAACCAACTCTCAAACAGTTGTTAAAACGTACTCTTCCGCGAAAAATAATGTCATTGAACATATAAAACCAGAGTAGTGTCATACTTGTATACATGTACATTATTAGGTGCACGTCTGCCAACTGTCTGGTTATTGTCTGTTGAAGAATTCTGCCGACAAATCTGCATACTTCATTTTTTACGAAATCTGTTTTTGATTTATATAGGGATAAAAACATTTATGAAAAAATTAAAAAATCACTTACAAGGTATACGTAATTTATTTACAGAATGTGATAAAGAAATCGTTAAATTATCAGTGTAGTGTTATCATACAAACTCAAGTCCGTTGGTTTTTCAGGATCCACAGGTCAATGTGCATTTTATATCCGTGCATTACTTACAGCCTGACATTTTCAGTTATGTTTAGTGCAAACAGGTTACTAAATGCGATTTTCAATATGTCTTAAATTGAGTTGACAAAATTGTAAATGATATATGAATTCAAATTTTTGTTATCTAAAGATCAGAATTCAAATTCACAATTTTTTGACAAAGCACGGAGCCATTAACATCTATTAAAAACAAGTCTAAAATAATATTCATTTGAATTGTAATCTATTTAGCATAATATATAAGGGTAACGGGTATTTGTTTGCAAGTGTAAACTAAAAATGATTATTTTAGTTTCCTTTGCATGGACGGTTGTTACTATTGGGTTGTCTCTCTTTGACCTTACCTACAAGGAGATGTGTACGGTTTTTAAAAATATTCTCAAGCTTGGGTTTGTATTCTTTAGCAGACATTCCGATGATGATTGTTGATTTAATACCGAAGTCATTGGCAAACATCGAAAAATCTTATAAAATAGTGTATATACTTTTGTAACGTGTAACGTGGGTTCAGAACACAGATAAATAATTTTCCTTAAACGTTTCCTACGTTTCTAAGTGTTTGAAATAAAAAACAACTCTTAAACAGTATTAATTAAATTGAATCAAACACGATTTCTTACTGATTTGAAATATAATTTTCCTCAAGCTATCCTTGTGCAAGTTTCGGCACTTGGTCTGAAACCACCGTTTCAGACGCTGTTCTGTACCTAGTTTAAAGCCGTCCATTTGTTAATATGACTTGAATACACATTGTAAGTACATTTGCCAGCATTGGAAATAAAAATATACATGAAAATCTGGTTGTCTATTAGAGTTAGGGATAGAAGGTTAGAGTTAGGTTCAGAACGCATTTCTACTGAATTACTAAATGAATAGATATCCATCAATAAAATGATTTCTTTTATGATTCATGCGGGTTATGAAGGTAGCGATCATTGCAGAAAAAATTGACATAACCCGCGTTATGTATTTTTTCTGCAATGTAGCCACCTTCATATCGCGCATGAATCACCAAAGAAAGCATTTTATCGTTTAATACAAGGTGCAAGGTGGTCCATTATTTTCCAATGAAGACAAATGATAATAGATTTTCCAGCATAAAATGTTTTTATTTTAGTTAATTTCAGTGGATAAAAAGAAGGAGTTTGTCAAAGAAGAAATATTGGATTGTTTTCTTAATTTCAATATCGATTGTTCTTTGCTGATATGTACTATCATACATTTGTACTTAACGAAAAAATCAAAAATAAATTAACAGAAAAAAACCCGAAACAGAGTATATAATTATTAAATTTTTAAAATGAATAAAGCTTTTGAATATTTTTATTTTATCTTATTCCAGGTTATCTTGAATGTTTTCTGGATATCCTTGGGCTATGGCAATGGACGACAACCATTCACCTTTTCGAACAGAATCGGAGTTTACCAGAAACTACATTTCTGTGCAGTATGCGGATAGGGGTACAGTAGAAAGATAGAACTGGATATGCATCATTTCTGTCACTCTCTTCCTCTCACTGCCCCGGAAAATCTCACCTTTTCGAACAGAATCGGAGTTTACCAGAAACTACATTCCTGTGCAGTATGCGGATAGGGGTACAGTAGAAAGATAGAACTGCATATGCATCATTTCTGTCACTCTATTCCTCTCACTGCCCCGGAAAATCTCTTGCGCGGTAACTTGGGGGATCATATGACGCAGTGTCCATGTTGCTTCAAAGCATTTCGCAGACGACAGGATCTGATGTGTCACATGGATAATGGAGACAGATGTGTAAAAATTGAATCGGAATCGTCGGTTGCGATCAACCATCAGAAACTGAGAATGAGTCAAAGTTCCGGAAAAGTGAAAAGTTGTAAGAGTAAGCCAAGAGAAGATAGACATGTTGTGAAATATGACGATTGATCTAAAAGTTTTGGAGAACTCATAACAACTCAATATTATAGATCAGTTACAAAATTTGAAAGACAGTGTGCAATAGTGCAACGATTTTTGGACGCAGAAAAAAAATATCCTTTAGCAAAAGTGAATTGTGGAAAAAATTTCACAGATATTTAAAGCTGCTTGGTCCGATTTTTTGGGTTTTACAGTATCAAATAATTTTCCATACAAACCAATTATCTTAGAAAGTTCTGGACTTTCTCCTATTTACACCAGCAGAATCGGCCTCCTTTCAAAGTTAGAAATATTCAAAGTAAATAAAATAATTTCTTTTTGGGCAAACGAAAAAACAAACCAAAATGCATCACGGGAATGTTTCAAAAAGGGAACCGTTTGGTTTCGTCCCCCGGATGATTGGGTTTATTCAACCCGCGTGTTATGCATTGATTGTATACAAAGCAAACTTAAGGAATATTAGCGAACAAAATGTACACATGTTTTTTTTTTAATTTACCAGAACATTATGACCTTAATTTATAGCGATGTCGAAGTCGTAATACAACCATACCGGTCTATACGTCAGGGGCGAACTTTAACATGAGGCGAAATAACGCGACTCTCTTTTTTGTCGCTTGTTTTGTTAACAAATTTTGTACATATTTTTTTTCATTGAAATTTGGCTTAATTGACCGGGAAAATTACTTTAATGTCTATTATTATACACATACTTAGTATAACCATCGTTTAAAAGCGTACCCAAAATTTGCTATAAAATCGGACCAAGCAGCTTTAAGAAAGGCCAAAGTAACAGAAATGGACGACAACATCTTGTTGAGCGACCAGAAAAAAGATATTAATTCGAACGAAGCAAATTTTACAGCTCACGCGGGATTGCCCAATTAGGAGCGTGTTTTTTTACTAACTTCTACTAATTCGGGGCTACTCTACCTTGAATGAACCATAGATAATGATGTGTCAGGACACAAACCCTTCTTGACTACCAGTAAAACTAAAATCATTTTGATGTTGTTTTTTTTAATAAATTTTGTGTTCTATGAACTTTGCAGTTCGCAACTTTTTTTTAAAAGGACATGGTCACGATTCTGGTCGAAAATTATTTTTCCGATTTTAATGTTTACAATGCGTCAGTAAGGCATTTCTAATAGGCAACCAAAATTTGTCATTTGTTGAGTTATAAGCGAGATGCAGAGCTTACAATCTTTGCAATGTCAACAAAGCTTTTGTTTACATTTTAAATGTTGAAGTGAAAATTACAGTTTTAGACCTTAAATGAAAGTGTTAAACGTGAGGAACTGTTTATTTATGCTTAAAATCAATAAGTAAATAGACAAATCAACTTGAAAAAAGATTTTACTGGTATATAGAACCTATGTAAACAATAAACAGGGCACGAGCCTAGTTTACATGACAAAGAATTCTGAGCCCTGTATCTTGCTTATTACTCTACAACTGACTCTCAAATTTCAATTGATCACTAGAAATTCATTCCTAAAGCATTGTAAATAATAAAAACAGAAAATTAAAATTTGACCAAAATCGTGACCATGCCCCTTTAAAGCTATACATGCTATAATGAACGTCATTTCAAAGCATACTTTGAGTTACTTTTGATAGTTACCCTTATGCTGTAAATTACAATATGCTGAAGTCAATGGCGTTACAAAGATATATTTTAATTCATAAAACATGCATATTAATTAGATTTAGTTAATTTTAGTTTTCTGCCAAGAAAGTAATTCCCCCCCCCCCCTTGAATATTAATCTATCAGTATACAAAATTGGTGGAGGGTCAACACTTCCAGATTTGCTATATCTTTTCAAGAGGGAACAGATACAATTTCTTCTATCGTTACAAATTGACATCTAGTAAGAGCATAAGAGCAAGAACACATCACATTCAACAATTTGACAGTTTTTAGAATTTTTTTTGGGGGGGATTATAGCATTGGTGTGCAAGTCATTTCAAAAAGTATACCAAGGATTATTTAAAACATAACATATCAAAAGAAAGATTCATACAAAACTCTAATTTCTCAAAAACAAATAGTGTTAAAAGTAGATATTTAGATATCTTTCACAACTTCTGTTCCTTTCTGTCTCATTCGCCTCTTAAACTTTCCTACGATGATGGAGATGGTCATTGCCAGAATTACCACTCCAAAGACAAGGGAGATAACAACCAACAGTGTAGAATTTCCGGAGATGATTTTATTTTCCTTTCCGGACGGGACATCTATTGAAAAAAAAAACCAATCAGTTGCAACGTGTAACTTTTAAAAAATCCAATACAAAGTAAAGGGGGATATACGTCTCAACAAATGGTTGTAGAGTGGACACCAATTACCACCTTTCATATTTTTCAGATTTTTAAATCTTTAATGTAAGTCTGCAGCTGTGCAGTTCTAAGTGATTAACAAAGGTATTGTTCTGTACTTGTGTAAGAAATCTGCGTACAAAACAACGCGTAAAACATCAAATTTATTGCTTTTGTATCTTTCGACAACAGTTTCGGTCAGTTTTTGGCATAGTTAGTTTAAGGAATGATTACATTTTGGTCCACATGTACATACAAGATGGCCGTACATCCCCCTTAAACAAATTACGATTAAATATCTACAAAAATGAAGTGTACTATTCTTACATTTAATAAAAATGGTCATTTAAACCTAAAGCACCTAAAATTTGATAAAAGGGGCTTTATTATTCAATGCTATGTGTTTTCATGTTTATTATTTCAATGAAAATTAAGTTTTGTGGCAAATTTCGTCAACGAAGTCTACAAACTTTATTTGTCACGAACATAAAATAATCCTTTTGATGAATCCTCGGTATTCTTTTAAAGAAAAAAATAAATTACCGGAGATCTAGTGAATATAGGTATATTTACTGGGACTTAACACTATAATTTCATTTTGATTTAAGTAACATAATTATATAAAAGAAAACGAATTAGATCTTCATTGAAATTTTACACTTTCGCAAACTCTCAGCGTACTTTACTTGCTTCTAATAAACTCTGATAATCCCCAATTTAACCAAATAATCAATTTATGCATACCACTAGTCAACCTGACAGCGTCATTGACATCAAAGCTCTCCACTGGGCCATCGAATACGACGTTACCTCCTCCTAATCGCTTGTGATGGCAAGTTTGCTCACAAGCGGCGCTGTAATCGTTTGATTTACAAAAGGTAGCATTGCAGTGAAGATATAAGGAATTTTGACTGGTTGAATATTCGAAATCTTGGAAATAGAAGCGAGTTTCGTGCGTATTTTGTGACAGAATCCTTGCATTTGGATCGATAACACACCTGTAAAATAAATAGATATTTCCTTTGAAATTTTACCTTCTTAATCGCATACTTTCAACTTAATACATATATCTTTGTGAAATTTGCCCATGCATGATTTTATTCTTTTCATCAAATAGCTAACTACTATTCAGATGGAACAAACATATTTTATTTAAAAAAAATTATTATCTAGAGAACAAAACTAGGAAAAATTGGCATTACCCATTTTGTATAATAAAATATTTCAAGCTGGAGTATGGAGATGATGTGGGCGTGGTATAACAGTCTGACAGCCTCATTTTCTGATTGTAGTCTCTGACATCGGTAAACGCTTTAACATACACAGTATCACCAACTTTGGATCCATAAAGAGATTTAGGATGTTGGAAGGAAGAATCTGTGTAAAATCGTAGATGAACCGTGTGGTGTGTTGAGCCTGTCACGTGATGTGCTGGAGGAATAGTGATATGGCCGTGATAGTAATGACCAGCGCTTTCTTCGTTTCGGGGTAGAAAACAATCAACGGGCACTCTGAATCGATATTCTCGAACGATGAAGTGATGGTTCGGGTCATGAACAGCATAGATGATTTCATTGGTGTGAACAATATTATCCCTGGACGTCTATATATTAAAATGCATAATGAGTAAAGATTATGATTAATGACACTATCATATACATGTAAGTATAGTACACACAGTCACATAAATTATGCTATCCATTGACCGTAAGATTCATTCAGTAAAAACATTCTAATTGATCGAATCTAAAGTCAAAACACAATCATAAACTTTGATCTGGTTGGGTGATTCTCACCCTCGTTTCCGTGCTACAAGTAGTGTAATCAGACCGGAAGCGGAGATAATTTCCGTCCACGTATCCGGTGCAGCTGTCTTGACCTAGATAAAGGTCACCAGGGTTAAAATCCGGGTATCTGCTGTACAGTGGAGGAAGATACACGGCTACATTCCAGTTGTTCTCGTTGCAACCGACGGTAATAACGCTCTCTATCGAAAAACCTGTGTACAAGACCCAAATATTTTACATATATAATATATAAATAGATAAAATAAATAAAAAAATGTGTAAAGACCCAAAAAATCCTACTTAAGAATTATAGCTAAAAACATTGAATTTTTCTATATATACATGTAATTTGAAGACAAAGAAACACTAGTGCAAAAGACTCAAATTGTTTTACATATAAACATGTGACATTGAAAAAAGTGCTATTTTTAAAGACCTAACATTTCCGACAAACAAGAAAATTTAGATAAAATAAAATTTTCACACCCAAATCCTTATGAATGGAATAAGTGAATTTCTAATTAGCATACTAAACTTTTACTAGTTTAATTCTTTATTTAATGATATAAGATAAGATTTGTGCAAGACACAAAAAATATACACGAAAAAATCAAATAAATCAATAAACAAGAGGCCCATGGGCCACGTCGCTTACCTGAGCAACAATAGACATAATAAAATCAGCTTTATGGAGTCATATACAAAATCTCTGAACAATGACGTATAATAGATCCTGTATATAAAAAACATTCCCTTGCATATTCTTATGTTTATCATTGAGCTCCTTTGTAACAGATGATTTTACAATCATATCACATATTGAGCATTGCAGTTCTCGAGAAGATGATCAGACTAAAACAACTATTTATATATAGATTATAAACCTACATCAAACTTTGAACCCCTTGGAAGGCCAAAGAATTGTCCAGGGGCCAGGGTCTAAACAATTTTAAAGAATCAACAATGTGTCAAAATGCTTGCATATAAGTAAAACCATATATAATAACATTTGAGTTTTTGTGAATAATTCAAATGTTTTCCTTTGTAAAATTGG